>JANVFP010000055.1:0-162600 GCA_027919835.1 Lentinula raphanica
GATCAGCCATGAATATCCACTTAGAGCTATTGCTCGCACCCTTGGTCGGGGATCCTTCAAGAATGCTGACTACTGGTACGAGCACACCAAGGGAATATCGACTTAGTCTCAAGATCTGCCGGATCGGCACAACTGAGTTTGGTACTTGGCTGTGATGACGGAAATTTCACTTGATCTAGCAGATCAGACACGATGAGGACCTATCCGGACGAGTTACCGCACGGAAACCCTACGCAAAGTAGCGGAAACCGTCGGAAACATGATGGTCTAGCATTTCCGTGGCAGTACGGGTGAAACCCGCAACGGAAACACGCATATGTTCAAGTTCTAAACTGGGATATAGCGTATGCTATGTACAGCTTTGACCAGCACTCACGGAAACACGCGGAAACCTACGGAAAACACTTCTGAAGCATTTATCTTCGTTGTCCGCTCCAGAACACCAGGCTATATGCATACCGTTCGAAGCTACGGACCAGACCTACCTGATCCGCGAGATCAACCACTGTTACGAGTCTATCTCATTAACTTGGGGAGACCACTACTATTCCGCGGAAGCAAATTCGTCGGAAACACTTGAGCAACACAGGCAGGAGCCACTCTGACGAGTTAGGCACCCTAGCATGTGGATGCCGCACAGACCATGGTCGGAACTTGCTTGATCTTCTAGATCTGGCGAAAGTACGACAAAATACGGACAAGTTTCATCTTTTCTCTGTTTTCCTTACTATTTCCTTGCGTGTTTGTATCGTTTCAGTCATATTTTACTATTTAAGTGTATATTCATCAGGAAAAATATTCTCAGCTCTAGAGTCCCCAGAGATACCCCCCAATTCCTAGGCTGCTCAGAGATTTTTGTGAACTTTGAAAGATCAAAAAACATCCTAGAGATCCTGAAAGCATCTGAAAGCACCAGAAAGCACCAGAAAGCATCAGAAAGCACCAGAAAGCACCCAGAGAATTTTTAGAAGCCTCAAAGAACTCAGATACTCTAGGCTCTCTGAGACTACCTAGGAATTGGGGGGTATCTCTGGGACTCTAGAGGTGAGAATATTTTTCCTGATGTTATCGGACTCCGTCCGTAGAAATAGCTAGATCTACTAGATCAAGGACAAATACGGGTATTGGACTTTTCGTAGTGTACTTAAAGACCTGTATCCGCACAAATGAAACAAGTTTCGCGCCCAGATCTCTCTGAACTGGTAATCCTTTTCATCCATACGTGGGAGTAAAGGCTTCTAAGCCGTACCGGACCTTGCAGATTAAGTGTGTTACTTCATCGCGATAAGCCCGACTTTTGAGTGGTTTGACTTGGTGTCTGTCACTTGCTAGTTGAAGGTAGACTCCGTTCCGGAGATACAGAGGACTTGGTCTCAGGTTGTGCCGAGTGAACGTGCAGAGTTTTGGTGGCTCTGTTCAAGTTGACACGTAGTGATTGGTGATCTGCGTGATCTTCGAGGTTTTACTGAGAATAGTGATCAGTACTGCTTCACCCGGGAGCGGAATCGATTGGTCTACCATAACGTCTGGTACCCCGTTGCTTTCCGAGCCTAAAACCCCTTATCCGAGTGGAAGCCACTCAAAACAAACCCCTTAGTCCAGATCTTACGACTGGTATATCCGTGTCACTTCGTTCTGCTGACCAGTATTGCTGATCTAAAAGATCTTACAAGACTGCGTTCGACTCGAGATATAAGATAGTGCGGAATCTCTGACAACGCCCCACACCTCGCTATAAATACAATTTGATTGACGAATCCGTGAAGTCGTACTCTGTGTTCGTGCTAAGTGACCTGTCATAAGGCATTATACTAAGAACCGACTTTATACCTCGTTACCGTCCTATGGCCCAGATCACCTGTTTCAGGTGTGGAAAGCGTGGTCATATTCAGGCTCACTGCCGGGAGCCTGTCCCTGCTCCTGCTGCTGCTGCCACAACTCTTATGGCCGTATCGAGTCCGCCTGTTGTTGGGGAGTTGACCCAGCACTATGCAATGTGATGGAGCTCCAGAAGTCGTGGGAGCTAAGGACAATCTTTTCTTCGTATGTTTCTATTTCTCATTTTATTTATTATTCTGTACGCCGTGACCTTCACAAGTGGGAGTGTCGAGAGAAAAGAGAGCCGACGGTTGTTTCGGCCACGGCTGAATTTTTCCTTGCTGTTACACGTTTCGATATGTACAGCCTACTTTATTTGATATTCTATTTATTTTATATACAGCTTAGATAGTGTGAATACAGGGACTTTTTCCACCCTTTCTTCCCTGCGCTCACTGTGGACTTTGGACCCATCGAAGAATTCGCCATCTCGACGACCCTTTTCCCAGCCGTCTCCGAAATCGTTCCGGCCTCCAATTCAACACTGCCAAAGTACGCTAAGCCGGACAAGGCCTCGGAGCTCTGAGGCCTAAAGTACGCTAATTTGGGCTTATTTTGGACAGGGAAATCGCCAAAATCGGCCCCAAAAGTACGCTAATTCGGGCGAGGTTTGGCAGGAGCTTCCGGGGTCCTCAGCAGTGGCTGATTCAAAATTAGCTTGTGTTTACATTGGAAACTCATCACTTGGACGAAAATAGCGAAAGCTTGATTCACCAGGAAGTCATCACCTGTCTTCGCGATCTCCAAGTCAGAGTTCCGCAAAATGGTAATCAAACCACAATCATCACCAACCATGACATCTCGAATGGAACAATTCCAGTGCGTGCGCCATGACTTCTGTGTATCATTCTTTCTTGTCATTGATGCCTCTCCTCAGCATCCACTGGACAACTCAATTTCCGCGATACACGTGCAGTCTCAAAGCATCGTTCGTGGATGGAACTTGCCCGACAGTGAAGTATTCACAGTGAGAGTCATTTCAATGACAGCTTTCCATCGCAGTCATTACTTCGACAACGACATCTTCTTTCAATTTGTCACCATCGAAGTTGTCAGGATCTTTGAAGTCAGGATTGTTACACATGATCTGACAATCAAGGACACCCGAGATCTTGTTTGGCTTGGCAGGGAACTCTCATCATCATATAAAAAATGCTCTTACAAATATTGTAAGTGACTTTCTATTTGCACAGAAAATAAAATCATGAAATTTGTTTAGTCAGGTTGAATCTCTTACATGATGTCGATGAGATGCCGAGCCAAAGTGGGATGCGAAGTATACTAGACAGCCTAGTGAATAGACTTGCAAGAAATGTGAAGGGATTCTTGGAAGAATACCTTCAGGATGACTTGAAAACATCATACATTTGTCCTGAATACAAGATATCAGTTGCTTCCACAAGCAACAACAATAGAGAACCAGCACTTACTGCCTCCATTCACACATTGGATGGCAGTGATTCCAATGGCAGTGATTCCAATGAGGTAACAACATCCCCCCTTTTCACACCCTCTTCAGCTATTTCCCCTACCTGCCCAGATGGATGCAATGCACATCAACCAATTAATGGAAGTGTGCAGGAAGTTCAAACCCAAAACAAGCCATTACCTCCACTGCCACTCACATCTACATCACCGCTACCTGTGAACCATTCATCTTTTCCAACACCCATGTCTTTGGACTCGCCATATGCTTCATCAGGACCGACGTCCTTGTCCAACTCACATACCTTGCCCAAGGTGACTTTGCCTCGAGCCTCGTTGAAGGTTCCAACATCTGCGCTAACATCCGATACCTTGGTGAAGGTGCCTACATCTACCTCGTTGAAGGTGCCTACATCTACCTCGTCGAAGGTGCCTACATCTACCTCGTCGAAGGTGCCTACATCTACCTCATTGAAGGTGCCTACATCTACCTCGTCGAAGGTGCCTACATCTACCTCATTGAAGGTGCCTACATCTACCTCGTTGAAGGTGCCTACATCTACCTCGTTGAAGGTGCCTACATCTACCTCGTTGAAGGTGCCTACATCTACCTCGTCGAAGGTGCCTACATCTCACACCTCAGCAAAGGTGCCAACTTCTGCACCATCATCTCATATCTCGGCGAAGGTGCCTACATCTACCTCGTTGAAGGTGAATGTAGGCACCTTCGACGAGGTGAATGTAGGTGGCAGAGTCAAATGTAACACCAAACATATTGACCAATGTGGTACTGACCTACGTCGCGGCAAGAGCCGGGATGATCATGGTGCACTCGAAGTAGACCCGCGTGCGGATGCTGCACGCCGTGCAAACACTGAATGCCAAACATTCACTGAACGCCAAACATTCACCTCACCCGCTTCTCCTCTGCCATCCTCGTCATCACCCAGGGCCAAGTCCCACACACTTGATCGATCTCGTCCTCCGCATGCTACAAAATCCACACAACCGGCACCGGCACCTGCCAGGGTCCTCCACTCCGTCTTTGTCTCGCTACCAACGGAATTGCCTGCATTCCCGACGAAAATCGCTTCTCTTGTTGATATGGCCCATGGGTGGTCCTCTGCGGTTAAACAGCACACCAATTCCTCTTCGCGGCTTCCCAAACCCTCAGACGTCATCCGCAAGGACACCCATCAGCTGCGGCTCTGTTTCGATAGTTGCAAGAAACAAGAGTTGTTTCTCTCTACCTGGAATGAGGTCCATGATGAGATTGATAGCCTTGCTCATTTATTGATTGCTCGTGGTACTTGAGATCCTTGCTGGGTTCTTGTATCTCTTCTTTTACTCTCATTGGACTGGGAGTCTTTCTCCGTCGTCTTTGTCATTTTTTTTTCTCCGTCTACTTTCCTCTTTGTCTCCCTTAGTGTTCCAAGTTCTTGACTCCGAGTCCCACTTTGACTCCTCATCTATACTTTTCCACTCTACCTAGTACCAAGTACCTCTTCTCAGATTGATTCTTGATTTGCCTACTCTGACTTTCCTACTATCGATCCCTGACCCCCTAACATTGACTCTCATGCTCTGTGACTGTGATTCGGGTACGCGCGTTGTGCTGATTTGTCTCTGTCTATCTCGATTATCAGATTCTCGTTAGATATACAATGTTTTAGTTCTACCAAGTGAACGCATAAACGGATATCCATTTAATTTCTAGACTCAGCCAAGGTCCCAAGATCTTCAAAAAAGCTCGGTGACTACTAACGCGAACGACTCGTATGCACAATAAGTCTGTAATGCAAAAAGTAATGCAAATAAGCTACATATCTAGTACGGTCTCATGATCTGTTCAAACCAGACGCAGCCGCAGGTTCAGTACCCACTGAACCAGGTCCAGGTCCAGGTCCAGGATACGCAGTGATCCCGCTCATCTCATTCCCTATTCCCGTTCCAGCCGAACCCCCAGCCGGACCCGACGACCGAAAACTCACACTCAACGGTCGTTTCGCGATAATAGAAGCATTATGTGAAGACCAGAACGAGTCGTACGTCAACGAAGGCGGTTTTTGTCCCTTTGCGTCGGTGAGAGGAACGGGCTGTGATGGGGAGGTGAACGACATAAAGTTGTTGTAGTTGTTGTAGTTGTTATAGTTGTTGAACGTGTTAAAGGAGGGCATCGTCGACAGGGACAAAGATAAGGATGATGAGGAAGAGGAGGAAGGAAAAGGGGAAGGAAAAGAGGAAGAGGCAGGGGCAGGGGAAGGGGAGGAAACGGAGGCGGGGTAAGCTGGGACTGGAAGGGTGCTTGTGCTTGGGAAGTTGAGTTTCGGGGTGCGGTTGGAAGTGGGTGTGGGCGTGAGCGTGGAATTGGATCGAGGGGAGGGAGTCGAGGTGATTGAAGGGATTGAGCTGAGTGAGCTGAGTGGCTGGGGTCGGGGTTGTTTGTGTGATGCTCGTTCGGATGCGGATACGGAGAGTGATAGTGAGAGTGGGCTAGCGGCGGCGGGGATGTATGGCGATGTCGACGGCACGCGAGATTGTGCTTGTAATTGTGGAGAGGCCGTCGTCGTCGTCGTCGTCGATGTCGATGTCAATGGTGAGAATGGTGGGGCTGGAGGTAGAGGTGGTTGGTACATCTGTATGGTAAGCGTCTATCGGAAGCGTTTATGAGATCAATACTTCAGTTTGAGCAGAATACGAGAATACGTACATTAGGCGCAGTGGATTGAAGAGAGGATGAAGATCCTGGTACCGCAGGTGGAGGCATATGTGGGGAAGTTATAACATTGACATTAGGAAATGAAGATGGATCAGGCCTAGGTTCGGTACGAGATGAAGATGAAGCTGAAGATTGGCTTTGTTGACTTGATATTGCAGTGTTCGTTGGAGTAGCAGGGAAGACGGAGAAAGAAGAAGCAGAGGTAGAGGCCGCAGCGGAAGGTCCAACTTGCTCTCGCTCAGAGCCACCGGATGGTTTCAAGTTGGGAAACGTATGCGCTTTAAATGATAAAGACGATTGAGGCGCAAGCGTTTGATATTGATTGCTGGAGTTCATGTACGACGTCTGTGTGATCGGTCCATAGTTGTAATTCGAGTAATTCGAATGATGTCGAGGCCGGGTATTCGTTCGTTTGAAGTACAGATTTTCGACTTCGTTTAGATTTTGTTTGTGCTGAGAGAAGAGCCATTTGAGTTGAGTTTGAACAATAAGGATGAAGGATGACTAGAGGATAACATACCCAGCCATTTTCCACCTTCAACCTAGCATACTGAAGCCGTAGTTGTAGTTGTCGTGAGAGCTAACCATAATACATGCGGAATATGAGCATTCTTTCGCGAAATGACATTGACATGTCGAAAGCTAAGTGATAATGGAAATATGGGACTTACATGAGAGACTTGAGTTTTGTCCATTGACCTTCGTCGTTTTCCTTCCTCAGTACCAGTATTGATAGAGGAGAGAGGAGACATTCAAAATGTCAAAGTAAAAGGAGCAGTTTGGAGTTCTATGATAGCATATAGCAAAGAGAGAGTCGTCTTTTCGTGTCGTCTGTTATTTGTGGCGTAAGAGAAAAACGAACGAACGGACACCGTGCACGCGCCTTGAATCAGAACACGAGTTGTTCCCACAGTCACATGCCCAGTCAATCACATGCCTCGGAGTCCGGATCGATCAGTCCGACGGATGCCAACTTCCGAGTCTTCCGACTCCGGGGAATTTCCAAGTCGCAGAAGTCTCAGAATCTGAGTAAGAGCATCATGATCATCTTCACCGGCGTTGCGTTTTCACCTGACTCATCTCTTCTTCTTCACCTTCACTCATCTTCCTCATCTCCCTCAACGGAACTCGTAGCAATGCCTCTCGCCCCACCCATCAACTTCCCAAAGTGGTTAATCGAAAATTCTGATCTCCTTAAACCGCCCGTGAACAACTTTTGCTTGTATCGCGGGGAAGACTTCATCGTCATGGTCGTGGGTGGACCTAACGAGAGGAACGACTATCATGTCAATCAAACCGAAGTAAGTATAACTTATAAGCTCGCTCGTCGTTTTGATGCAGATTTCTATGATCAAATCGTCGTTCTCACTCGCTCACTCGTCACAACGTTGGTCAACAGGAATGGTTTTACCAGCACAAGGGTGGAATGCTCCTACGAACCATAGACGATGGTGTCTTTCGTGACATTCGCATTGAGGAAGGAGAGATGTTTCTGCTTCCTGGTAGGCCGGGCTTCGTATACTTGACTTCTTGACTTGTGTTTTGAGGGATGAACGTTAACGTTCAAACGATAGCTAACACCCCTCATAATCCTGTTCGCTTTGCCGACACGATCGGGATTGTTATGGAACGGGAAAGACCTGAGCAATCCATAGGTATGTACAGCAACTCAAAATGTATGTCTCATCCTCCTACTAACGACTCTCACACACTCCCCTTTCCTCTTTTCTACAAACAGACCAGCTACGATGGTACTGCCCTTCGTCGACTCACGAAAAGCCAACACTGATCCACCAAGAATCGTTCCACGTCACTGACCTCGGGAGCCAGCTAAAGCCGGTGATCGAGCGCTGGCAGAGGAATCCTGATTTGCGCAGGTGTAAAGAGTGTGGAACGGTTGCTGAGCCTAGGTAACAAGGAAGTGCTCAGATTATCCTCTTGAACGGAAAAGACAGACGTAACGATATAGGCATAAGGATATTGCCCCATATTGCGCAATGCATTGCTTTCCCCCCCTTCCCTTTCGGTCATATCTAACTTGCGTTGAGCCATTTAGCTTCTATATGAGTGTGTGCAAATGCCAAAAGCCCGAGAAGAACTAGAGAAGAACACGCGCGACAGTTCGACTTTTGGGAATGTGGGATCCTTTGTCACGGACCATGGTTTTCTAGGGTTATCCCAGCTTACAACCTCTTACAACTAGGCGAATGACTATCGGGCTTGTGAATCAGAGCGATGATGGTTAAAGCTTTTAAAGCTTCAAAAGTCGGGGTTCATCCCATGCCGGTAGCTGGTAACTCCTATCCGAAATTGGAACCTTTACTACATCAAGTTAGAACAGGTTAGAACATGGAAGAGAGTGGTTTAGAGTGGCCATCACGGTATGTGAACGGTTCACGGCATGCCAGAATCCAGATATCACATTCGTCGTTCGTCGTTTCTCGAATCATCTATGAACGTTTGAACGTTTGAACTGCCATGCTAGAATACCACAGTTTTGATCTTTGTCAGTGTCTTTCTTCTCCTACCAACTTGCTTTGCTCATAAACGACTACGGTTATCCAGACCTTCAGACGTCAGTGAGGCTTGAGCGTTCTTCAAACTCCTCCATCATACATCAATGCAAAAGTTAAGATCTGTCACGATTCATCAGAATCGCGCCACGGCCCTCCATCTCCGTCAACTTCACGAAGCTTCACGAACGCTCTTGAGAGCCGATTGGCGATAGCTGATGAAATACGCTGCACCCGTGGCCCAGACCTCATCGCATAGAATGAGACCCGACTTTCGACAGGAAAACAAGCTCATGCTCAGGCCTGTTCAGGCTGATGAAATCGCAAATTCCCTGAACATGCTCCATCGATATGCATCAGAGTCATCGGTTCCTCTGTAAGACCGGATGGGAGAAGATGGGAGGAGATTGAAAGGCGATTGAAAGCCTGCACGGACGACAACGTATTGCCAGACATCATCGGGATTCGGGATTCGATCCAACTTCCAAGCGAAAACGCCAGAAATTAGAACAATCTCCAGTACTAATTTGCAACGAATTGCTCAGATGATTATAAACTCCTCAGCTATTTGACAGTCGTCCTTCAGGAGCCCCTTCAGGTTGTTTCCATTCTAGCTTTCACAAAGTCACGTCAGAACGAACTAGAACGAACTCCGGATCATTGGATTATACTTGTCGAGCTTGAACAGGCTTGAACAGGCTTGAGCTTTTTGCCGCAAAAGGGAAATTTGGATTGATCTGCCAGACTGCAACAGCTTTCAAACCCCCTCTATCTAGATCTGGAGGGGGATAGGATAAAAAGGGCGGCGATTATGATGATGATCTCACCCAAACCCATCCGAGTCCCGACTGCCAGAGTTATACCGATTTCTTGCCAATTCCTCCTAGTAATCTCCACATTGGTACGATTTCCTTCATCACCTGAATCAATCTTACAGAACGTCTATGTAGCTGATTGTCCATTTATCTTCTTCCCTTGTTAGAGATCATCGATCATCAATCATGTCTTACAACAACAACAACGATTATTCCTCGAACACCTACGGCTCGAGTCGTCGAGATGATGACAATTCGTATGGATCGTCTACTGGAAATACGAACGACTCCTACGGGTCGAACAACTCCTATGGATCCAATAACCGTGATGATAGCGACTCGTACGGAAGTTCGAGGAACAACAACAATAACAACACCTCTTCCTATGGTTCGGGCAGGAACGACAACTCCTATGGATCCACTGGCAATAACCGTGGTGATAACGAGTCCTACGGACCGACTCGGAACAGTAATAACTCGTATGGTTCCAACAACCGCGACTCCTCTAACGACTCGTACGGATTGAAGAACGACAATAGTAATTCTTACGGATCCAACACTAACCGTGATAACGACTCGTACGGTTCGTCTCGGAACGACTCGAATAACTCTTATGGGTCCAACAACACCGGGAGCGACTCGTATGGCTCGAGGAACAACAGCGGTAACGACTCCTATGGGTCGCGAAACGACTCGGATAACTCGTATGGGTCGAGGAACAACAACAGCAGCAACAAAACCTACGGCTCCAGCGACAGCGGTAATGACGACAACTCGTATGGTTCTAGTAACCGCGGTCATGGTAGCGACTCCTACGGTTCGAGGAACGACGACGAGAACAAAAACAAATCCTCGTATGGATCCAGTAATGACCAAGACACGGGCTCTTACGGTTCGAGGAATGATAACGACTCTTCGAACTCCTATGGATCGTCTGGCAACAGCAACTCCGGATCCAAGAACCAGAGCTCCATGAACTCGTACATCGACAAAGGTGTTGCGTACGCGGCTCAAAAGGCGGGGTATAACCTAGTGAGTCTTCCAAAGTTGCTACTGTGCTTTTCTTGCTACACGTCTTCCTACTCTCGGTTCTACTCTCCCGTTGTCAATAGACTCTCCAGTTGGCTGACATGTTATATCGTTCCAGGACGAGAATACTGCTAATAAGATTGGCGATGCTATCTCTGAAAACTTGGGCAAGTTCGGTGGAGGTAAAGTCTTTTTAACATCGATTTGACTCTTGATGTTCAGCTAATTCTTCGTCAGGCAAGTGGTGATGAAGTCGTTGAAAAGAAGGAAGAAGATCGCCGTAGACTGTGGTCGAATGTACTATGATCATCGTACAGATCCTCGGATACTGTTCAAATTCGAATGTAATCACATCCAGATATTCAATCTTCATAAATCACAGTGCGGCATAGCTTTGACTTACTTCAACGGCAAAGAGGGGAACATGGCATGTTCTTGAACTTCAGAGCACCGCTTGCAAAAAGCCTTTGATCGATCCGGCATAGGCTTTGGCAGTGTCGGCAGGTGGCGGCTACAGTGGCCATCACCGGCATCAAATTCAACAGCGCTGCCACCGCACTGCCACAGACTCGTCTCTTCTCGAATCTCTGAAGTTCTCTCCGTTAATTATGGAGGAATCCGTATACAGTACTTGCCTTCTTTGTCACTGGAGAATGGTTCAGGATGATCCTAGAATCACTCGTAGGCTGTGAGATGTGAGAGACGAGTCTATGTGTCCCTTGATTAATTGCTCATAGACTATAGTATATGGTCCCATATAGAAATGGACTTCAAGAAGCTTCTCTTCTATGGTGGACTTCGGATTGTCGAACGTTGTATGTTGAACGTGGCAAACATAAAGGGGACGACCGTTGAAGGTCTACACTATCATTTGCTCGCAGCGGCGGCGGTATAACTGAGAGAGAGTGATCGGCTACAAAGGAAGCGCGCGAGGAGCAGTCGGGGCTGTAGGGGTCCTTGTCTTCTCTCATCAGGACCGGTTTACTCAGACCACCCTCACAACTGCAACATTGGCATGTCTTTCCAATATATCATCTATAGCGCGCGCGCTGTACTTCAAAATGGGAAAAGTTGTTGTGTGAAGCATCAGGAGAGAATGAGGGAAGATTGAGTTATACCTCATCAATTCGAATGATGTAGGGATATTCTGCCCGATACCCCAATACGTTACACAGCTTGTTGAACTTCGAGCTCCAACTTACAACAGAGGAAATCTTCGGGTCTTTCGAAACCTGATAACCAAAATTGATTCGCCCTTTTTACATCAACGTCGTTGATGATGATGATGATGATCAAGGAAGATTCAAGACGTCGCGCACTGCACGATTCTCTACTATCGCATGTACACGATAAACATCGAACTAGAAGGCCGACTAGCAGCACAGTACAAGGCGGTTAGCCCGAGCGAAACAGATCCAAAGCGTGTTGGTCGATGGGGATTTCCTGAATGCGATACATTGTGAGTACTATGACCATGACTATGAGAGGTGAACTTATACGCACATCCAAGGTCAACACGATCAACTTTTTGAGATCATCCAAAAGATCCTTCGCCTGAGTGTTGATCGCTTGGTTCAGACGGTTCACGGAGAGGAAATGCACCAGGTTTTGCAAGAAGCTGACTACTCGTTGCAAAGCCCTAGTTACATATCGAACATGGAAGATTAGAACCATTCGTGCCACGTTACAAAAACCCGTTCTACTCACATTTCCAGTCGTTCGACATCGCAACTGACCAAGATCCTCAATTGACCGTATTCTAGATAGGGCCGCGGGGAGAATGCAGCAGTCAAGTAGAAATGTGACTTTATAGCAGCGTCTTGAGCTAGAAGGGCTACCCAATGGTAGCGAGCTCCGTCTCCCTCTGGATTGATCGCCCAAGGACGGTCGATGTGGCAGAGACCAAGGCCCTGGCGGGCAGCAAAGGTTTATCAGTATTCCACGTTCGCGGCTACAAAGGCGAAGAACGCTCACCTCATTCAATTCCAAGCAGGTGTATCCTAATTTCGCGATTCTGATGTCCCGATGAGCGAGAAGGAAACTTTTAGTGTCCTGGTAGCTGAGTTCTTCGTGGCTTGCCATGTTCTTGTTCGCTGAGCTAAGTTTGAGATGAGATGAGACGAGAGCTCTAGTTCTGAAGATCTTTCTTATATACCCAAATACATCCTTTGCGAGCTGGAACGGACGTTTGAGATTTGTATTCTTCATTAAAGAATCGAGGGACCTGCTCCGTCATGAAAACGATGGGAATGATCATCACAAACTGTCTAAATGTGAGTAACTGGCTCCATTCTCAAAGGAAAAGACATTCTTTGGAGGCTTTCCGTACCGATTGTAGAATCCTCCGAACAGCACCTCCGCAAAAAGAGCATGTGCTCTCCCCTCCCTCTCCATCAAGCGCAGCCTCGAAAGTATGTCAGATATTTGTATCGATCTCGACTTTCCTTTTCTATGTCATGACCAGCCTGTGCAGTTAACGCGATGTCGGGAGAATCTGAGCCGAACAATCAAATGGGCGTTAACATAAGCGCTCCGGGATGTATGAATTTTCAATCTCGAAATGTCTCCGGGATGACCCAGATGTTGTCCGAAGTTCACGCAAAGCCCTGCAAAGCCCAGGGTCAGAGGGAAAGGGTCTTTGACCGCGGAGACGTCCGCGTCATACTGGCATGTGCTCCTCCATAGCCCTTCGAGTCAGCGCAGGCCCGGAGTTGAGGGAACGTCGAAACGACGGCTTGTGATTGGTTACTTCTGAGTCGGTGCCCTCCTGCTTGCACGCTCTTGACACGTCCAGTAACGTTCGACCACATGATCCGGGTCTCAGTCGTTTCCAAACTTCAGCCTACCTCCTTGCCTCAAGTCATCCAATCACATCCAATCATACTCTCAGATGGGATATCCTTTCAGTCTACGAATCTTGCATCAGTAGTTCCTGTTATAATGACAGACCAGGATGACCGTGTACATGAGAAACGGACAACGGCTCACAGGAAATGAGGTTGTAGACAAGGAAGTGTTATATCCAGCCATGAGGCAGATTTCCTCCAAGCACATACCCACCCACACAGATAGACACAATGAAGCCAACATGTGTCAAACGCCGGGACCTCATAGTACCGCCATTCCTTCATCAAATCACTCGGGACAAGTGTGGTAAACCCTCCATGAAAACATCCTAAGTATTTCCTCGCCGACCGGCGACTTGGTCCAAAGCAAGGTCAGAGTGTAGGCCAGAAGTTGACGAAGAGATGGCCTACGTGGCATTCTCCGCCGCGTCTTGCATGATCATCGAACAAGCTCTGCACACAATACAAGGAAAGACGTGTGTACGACACATTCGAGTGAATGAGGGAATCATCAGGTTCTAAGGGAGTATAAGCCCGATGCATTCAATTTGGCAGATTTGATATGAGTGAAGGAGAGGCAGAGAGAAGGGGATAGAGATGAGGCTCATGAAAAGATGGAAACCGCCGTTATATAAGTGCCTGCATCACGATCGGTAGCGAACATCAATGTCATGTACCTCTCCAACCTCGCAACATGGGAGTTCAACACGTTAGAAAGAGTTAAAGGAAGCTCGAGAGGACAGGGTGAACGGATTTTGTATGAAAAAGAAGCAAGAACATGCAAGAGCGGAACACGAACTTCGATGCAATGACGAACAAAAACAAACTCACACCTCAGACGACCCAACAATATTCGGAGAACCACCGTCAAGGGAGAGCACATTGACTACCGGGGTCACTGAAACAGTGTATGGTCCTGAATAGATGTAAAAGTCCGTGAAACGATGGCTGGAGGATAGACTCATGTGGTCATGATCATCATAAGCTGCACATTGTTGTTTCGGTATCGTCGTCGCGTCGTCTCTCGGGATTCAGGACATCTGCGTGAGCGTATCGCGTATTTTCTAGTTCGAGAACATTGAAGTATCAGTGGATAGTCGAATAGGCTGTCAGTTGAGGTTCGTCGAAAAGGGTCGAAACCGATGAGAGTTCGAACTTCGAAGCGGGTTCGAAGAAAGATGCATGAAATTCCCACGTTTGTTCTCTTTTTCAAGTTACACGGTACACGGCCAACACTGACAGAACCAAGCTGCTAATCGCATTATCGAATCGCATTGATACATCACCTTCACGAACACTTTTCGAGTGGTAGAGTGGTAGATACGAGTCAGGCCACACGCAGGCTCTGCGAACACGGCAGAATCGTAGCAACATGCTAGTATTTACAGGTGACGGGGTCCCACAAGTTGTAGCTCACCTTCAGCGATAATACTGATTCGCGTATCGATTCTATGAACCCTGGCCCCCGCTGTTGGTAGCCTCTGATCAGCCACCACACACACCTCAGGCACGTTCTATGCATGTCATCTAAACTTAGACTCATATTGCAACTCACACACGACTAATGCCAGAGCCGTGTAATTTCCTCCCTTCCTTCCTTCCTGTGCTCTATCAACCCTACAGCTTCGGTACCAATGGCTTCCCAGTCCTTCAAGAAATTCGAACCGAATGTTGCTATTCTGACTCTAATGATAGCGAGAGTGCAACGCGGGGAGGACCATCAAGCGCCTTACGCATTGCCGATACTCAACATGTTGACGAGCTATGCGGTATATGTTTTCAACTGAATTCCTAGGGACTTTTCTAAACGTAGAAAATTACAGACTTGTCCTACATATGTCAAGCCCCTCATTCAAGCAGTGTATGAATTCGGAGCAGAACTCGTCAAAACCAAGGCCAAAATAGACCCAGAGTAAGCTGTAGTTTCAGAAAGTTCAACCAATGACCTGACTTACCGTTTTAACTTGAAAAGAGATCTCTCTTGTCTACAACACATTGAGGCCGTCATGATTAAACCAGGCTCAGACTCTTCCCCACTCTTAGTCATGCAAGCTGGGACATATGTCAATCATTTTCAATGCAAGCTTCGTGAAATTGTTAGTCGTATATCTCATCATGCTAGCTGTTTTACGAGCGAGCTGATTCTACTTTCAAAAGACCACGGAGAAGCTCTCACAACCTCTTGAAACTAGGGGTTCATCACTCCCTTCACCGCAATCCCAACGCATCTCAGATTTAGTGCAGGTCGAGGTCAAAGCAAACCAAGGACCAGGGAAAACCCGCAACAACACAGACCACAATGATAACATTCCTAAATCAGAGATCGCACACGACAACGTGAAAGCTGGGTTGCGCGATCCTTTGATGGATTCGTCTGTCTCCTCTGCCTCAGTGCTCGAGGGCAATATTCCGGACCTCCATTTAGATCCCCATCCCAAGTCCAAGACCCTTCCTTTATGGTCACAAGCAAAGGAAAGCATTGCTGGCTTGAAGGTCAAATCCAAATGGTTGTATCTTCAACTCAGACATCAACCTAGAGCTGGGTCTACGCAAGGACGAGCGAATTCGGACTCTACTTCACAGCATGGACAGTGGTCTCTGGGCCACATCACAGAAGCTTCTGGGGGAATAAGAAAGCATCTGAACATGCTAGTCTCTCCTAGGCCTACTCCCCCGAGGCCATAAGCCCGCGTGAATTAGTAGAACTAGGACCCAAGGAAGGCTTCACCTTTAGCCTGCCAGACCCAAGATGCTATCATTTCACGGCTTGGATAGCATGTACTATGGATATTTCTCCACTTTGTATTGATACGACGGTGTATAGCTTAGTACTTATACTCAATTAGATATGGTTGTATTCGCACAGCACCTCGGAGTCATAGCACTCATGCCACTAAGTTCTTTCTGACAGTATCTCAAGTTTCACAAGTTGCAGAGGTACTAGGACCGTACTGTGAGTGGCACGTACTCGTCTGAGATCATTGCAACGAGAAAGCTGCTCAGCAGCTTGATCACCCTGGTTCATTTTCAGAGTTGTACTTGTGCTTGTTCTCATCTGGCATTTCATCTATTCTACCCCATCTGTGGGAATGGAATGCATCGCCTTCCTTCCTCGTCACGGCTGTCTCGAGTGCTTGATGTATCCATTGCAACAGATAAGCCCGACAGTACTCAGAACGACCGCATGCACCTATCGACATGTTACACATCCTCCAATCAATGACCAGTGCGATCTGATCTGCCCAAGACTACCTCCTTTCCAACCACCCTCATACAACGAGTAGTACAAAGGACATACAGCATCCTAGACTCCCCGCCTCCGACGCAGCACAGATTCTGTCAGCAAACGTCATGTAGAAACCTATCTCCGACTCCTGGAGATAGAGCAGACAGCGGCGAACAGTCACGAGTCCAACAGGACTACAGCAAACTCTTCCACAAACGCGAGTTCGATATAGAACTGCAGCAGAGTGTGGGCAAAGAGGGGGAGGATGACTGCAGAGATAGCGGTAGTTTGAAGGGATCTATTTGTTCTCGCGATACTCTGCTACAGAGGAATGACGAAAAGAGTGCAGTTGATGGGAGCACGGTGAAGATATGAAAGGTGACGTTGTCGGAGAGTGACTAGGAGGTGCTGTTGTGGACGTCAAGCAAAGTGTCAATCGACCGTCCTGCATAGAACATGACCTGACAATTTGAAGTCAGTTTGAGTGAGGGAGTGCCGCGATGATAGTGTTCTTGGTTGTGTAGCAGTCAGCTTTGGACTTCAAAGAACGATGTTGATTCCTGATGAATTAGGAAGAGGGAGATGAGTGGGATGGCGGCGGTGGAGGATAAGAGAAACATACCGTCAAGCCGAACACCCCTTCGACCCCCTTCCTACGCGATCCCTTTCCGATATGGTGATTTCCGGGTCGCTACTAACTTGGTTGACAAGGTTGACGTTGAGAGAATGAGTGAAGCAAGAGGCGTATGTGGGAGACCACTGTGTTGGTCCTTGGAAAACAAGAATATCCTACAAATGAAATATCAGTATAGAGCTCCACTGCAGAGTATGATTATGTAACTGATAAGAGACAAACACCCCTTCCAAATCCTCTCCCAAAACTAGCCCGAAACTCCAGTCATTAGTGACTCCGCGCCCTCGACGCTCGTCCAAGTCAATGTGAAACAAGAACCTGTTTGAAGACCGCCTGGACTCTGCAAAGTTAAGTTGAATCATTTTGCACGAGGAGGCTTGAGGAGGCTCAGGAGTCAGGACAAACGACATGGCAGATAGTGGGACTCGGAGATATGCAAGGAAAATGGTGAGACCGTAACGAAGTTTCTCGCTTCTGACTCTGGAAATTCTGCTCTTGTTCAAGTTACACCAACACTGACAGAACCAACTTGCTGCTAATTGCATGCTAGATTGCACATTGAACCGCATTGACACCTCACCTTCATGAACCCTTTTCGAGTAGTAAATTTGAGGCAGGCTCTGCAAACGTTCGATGGAATCGCAACGTCTTCCATTCAGTTTGCCTTGCGAACTTTGGGCAACTTACAGAATCCCGCAATAATCAACGGGGATTTGTGGTCTCCCAAGTCGGACTCGTCTGCGATGATCGCAAGAACAGTCGTTGCTATCAATAAACGCTGATTGTACATGTGGCGTGCAATTCCGTTGGATCCGTTGTTCTCTTATCCTGATAGGGGTGCTCATCCTCTCATCGTGCCCTATCAAGCCTTTCTGATTCTGAGAACTTTCTCCTCTTGATTTAGTGAAGACCAACAAAACCTTATACAGCGGCATGCGAGAACGAACTAGCCCGAGTGAAGGGGCCCCTAGGGGCCCCCATGGCACGAACTTCAAACTCACCTCACCGGATTTTGGAATTCATTGAACGAAATTTGACATACAGAGAATAATCAAAGCGTGTGATACACATTCCTCTGTCTTGATTACTAACCCATGCTCTTCAGTTGTGCTACAAGCTTTTTAACCCGTGCCTATGTCACGGTGAATGGATCACCTTCAAAAAAGTTGGGCAAATTCATAAATATTCAGGAAATAAATCTAGCTTGTCAAGGAGTGTTGAAACTTGGTGAAGCTCTTGTGCCTCCAGTGCCAAACATTCTGTGCACTTCTAAGTTCTCTCATTGGTCTTTTTTTTAGTATTCTTAAGATAACTGCTAGCAAGTAAGGCTAAGTACTAAGGTGCGGGGAGCATTATCACTCCATCCTATGTGTTTGTGTAAACTACTTTGTCTGTATGTATAGTAGAGCTGGTGGTATACATCAGGAAAAATGTTCCTGGCTCTGAAGTCTTCTGAGACACCCCCCAAAGCCTGGAGACACCAGAGATTTTGAAAGCACTTTGAGTTTCTCCAGGCATCCTCAAAGTGCTTTCAGATTCATCAGCAAAACTGACCTGATGCCTAGGCTGCCTAGAGATACCCCCAAAACCTCAGCAGTTTAAAAACTTTGAATTTGCCTGAAAAAGCCTGAGCAAGCCTGAGTTTGCCTAGAAAAGCCTGGGCAAGCCTGAGTTTGCCTCAGGTTTCTTTGGGTGCTTTGGGAGAGCCTAGGTTTTGGGGGTATCTCTGGGTTACCTAGGCTAAGGGTACTTTTCCTGATGTTCTCTGGAGCACTTCAAAGATCTCAGGGCTTTTGGGGGGTGTCTCTAGAGTCTTTGGAGCTGAGGTATTTTTCCTGATGTAGTGAATTGTCCTGGTTTGAGTGTCATGCGTAAGGGTGGTTTTCGACCTTTCGGTCTTTAAAAAGGAGAAGGGAGGAAATTCTTTTCTTCGCTTCCACACTCTGTCCGCTATTGTGAGGATGGGCGTTAGGGCAAAACCAAGTTCCCTTTGCAGGCGTAACTGCTCCGTGGCCTCATGGCTCTTGCTGAACTTGGGCAGCATCCTCAGTGTTCCTCCTCACTGAGTTTGCCAAATCCCACGCAACTGAGTCGCGACCTCAGCGCATCAATGCCCGGGAGTTTGTGTGGATGCTTTCTATGATCTATATGTGTATGGGTCTTTTTCTGTATCGTAATTGTCCATTAGTTGTTACTGTTGTCCTCGATGACTTTGTCCTCATCGACCATTCTCTCATTGGTCATTGAACATTTGGTTTTTGTAACTCTGTTGAGACTTTGTGCATCTGCACTTCCAGCACCTCATTGAGGTTTACTTGCAATTTCCCCTTTGTTCTACCCTAATGTGAGACACCTGTATGTGACAATTTTTTACCCAGGCCGAGTGTACTGTGTGATGAGGCATCCATATCATCTTGACATCCATCTTCATCTATACCTATGATCCTGGACCATCCCCTTATTTAGGGTTGGGGAGGATCATGTCAGGTCAGCCTAGAGACCCTAGGGTTGGGTTGGGGCTGTCAAGGGGGTCAGGGTCAAGGAAAATCCTAATCCTGACTCCAAAGCTGGGGTCAGGTTGGGTTGGGTTGGGTCAAGACTCAACCCCTTGGGGTCAGGTCAGGTCAAGGGTCAGTAACCCAGCCCTCCCCAACACTACCCTCATTAGGAAAACCTGATTCCAGGCTATCTGATTACACCCTGAACATCCAAAATCATCTTTGGGATCTCAAGATATAACCTTCCCCATCACCCTGTAGGCTGTATTCACACCTCAGTTGTTTCCTATTTTGTGTGAATTGGTAAGGTGTATATCCACATCAACCATAAAACTACTTATTTAAGTGGAATTTGTACATATCCCATTGAATAATCTATACTTCAGCAAAAGGGTCCAATTTCCAAAGTACCATAAAGGGAGTACCAATTTTGTTATTCATTTTTTAAATCTGAAGTTTGAGAGAGACAGGGCAAATCCATAACCATTGACTTCATGTATCAAAGTATTTGAAAATACTAAAATCCTGATACTAAAGTGGTCAGAGTCAAATAGAGAGCACACTAAGTAAACACAGAATGAGGTATTGGAGATGAAAGAGCGCCCAAAGAGCGCCCAAAAAGCGCCAGTGTGCGAAGAAAAAGGCTGGCAAGGCGCTTAGAGGGCACTGACTAAGAATTACATAATAAGCGGACTTGTAATTTGGGCGTCTCGAGATAATTTATAGTATAGGATCTCAGTCTGTGTTGGCGCTCTGGTGGACACACATTGAATGATATAGAATTCTACTATGAATGACCTCATCTAGACTCATTTCCAGTACCAAATACCAATGTTTCTGACTCAGAGCTTGTGAGGAACAGCAAAATATCAATACTCTGTCAATCTTGATGCTGAGACATCAGGAAAAATACCCCTGACCAGAGGTCTTTCAAAGACACCAGAGATTCCCCCAAAAGTCTAAAGTCTCTCAGATAGTTTAAAGTATCTAGACTCTCAGAACTCTTTGGGAAAAGGACTCAAAATTTGGTTTCCTTGAAATTTTTCAAAATTGTTTCTGAGTTGTTCACAGGTAACTCAGAGATCCCCAAAATGCTCCAGGTTTTTGGGAATAACCTGAGCTCTTCAGATACTCTAGAGAGCTTGGATACTCTGAACTGCCTAGGTTTTTTCCAATATCCTGAAGATTTCTTGAGATTTTTCATGTTCTTTGAATATCTTTGAAAGATCTTTGAATATCTTTGAAAGATATTTGAGCTTCTCTGAAGACTTTGAGTGTTTTCAAAAATTTGAAATTTGAGATATTGAATATGAAATAAGATACTAGTGCATCTTAACATCTAGAAGATAGTATAGTGTAGTAATACAGTGTAGATATCAGTTAAAATATTATAACTCACAGTTGTCAATAATATAGGTGGTCACATGACCTGCCACCGTTGACTGTGTACAATCAAAAAGAACTTCACCAGGCCAAAATCTGAATATAGCTATAATAACATATACTATATACATTGTTATTTATTATATTTGTTAATATTACACATATATAATGGTTGTAATAATATATTATGATACATATAATCAGAATGTGTTCCGAGATTAATAGTTATCAAGTTCAAATACAGTATATCATAATATATGGGTGTTAGTAGATATAGTCAATATAAGAGCGATAGATAGAGTATCATATGATGAAGTAAAAGTGATTGAATAAGTTTTTGAATCATTTGAACTCATTAAAGAGCTTTGGAAAATCTTTGAAAGATATCTAAATATCCCTGGAAGACTCTCAGAGATTCTCAGAGATATTCAAAGATTTCTAAAGATATTTAAAGTTTTTTAAAGATATCCAAAGAAATTCAAAGATTTTGAAAGACATTCAAGGAACTCTGAAGGCTTTAGGTTTTGGGGGGTGTCTCAGGAGACACCAAAGACACTGAAGACTCTAGACACCCCAGGCAACCTGGAATTCTTTGAGATCTATGTTGGGTAGCCCTGAGCACAGAACATTTTTGCTGATGCTCTACTCTGCCTCAACTCGCTACCAGCTGCACATATCACATCCTCCATTACCAGTGATTCAGTACAGAGTCATTCAATGCTTATGAATAGAATCCAGCATTCATTGAAAACTATTCCTGAAGCATACGAGGGACTTGAGCTATATCACATAGTCCCTGTCTCAACTCTTTGACTCATCATCCCAAGTTTGAGTAGACCAGAAAGTAACTTCCAGAGGAATTTCTTATCTCAGAAAAGTCAATGATTTGATCTCTAATGCAATTGATGTTTAGTTATCATCCTCCTCAGGAAATGAAAATCCCCTCTGACGCCTCTGGCAGTGCCAGTCCGAGTATGTGAAACAACATGTCTTATCTGAGCACCCAAGAGATATCACAAACCAATAACCACATATTTGGTTTAGTCAATGTTTGGTTGACAAGGGTGGCTTCTCTCTTCCTGCCCTAGCATCTACCCAACCTCCACGCTCAGATTCCAGCCTTCAAAGCTTGTGTCATTTTTGACATATCTGCCTGTCATTCTAGGACATCTTGGACTCAGAGACCAAGTTATGTTAATTGATATCCACGGCGCCTCTTGTGTATAACTCAGAAATGGGACACTTAGACGCCTACAATGATAACTCTGAGAGGGTCAAGTTATTATCGATCTCGTCGGTCAGAATTATATTTGGGACTGCTAATGTATTTGCCCACTTTCACATAGCCTCAAAGATCTGGATTTTGCATCTATCAATCCAATCAGAATCTGATTTCTGAACACAAATGGTGCAAAATTCTAGTGAAATACATTGGCTTCAGCTTTGGGTTGCTTTTCTGAAGAGTCACTTTCAATGACAATGGCAGGTAACTCATAGAAGTGCTCACCTGTGCTCGCCTCTCCAATAGAGCCCCTAGATAGCACCTATTCCCATCAAGTAAGTTTGAACTTTGAAGGATGGCATGGACAATGTAATTCTCTATTTTCTTGATATATTTTCAGTGTTTACTGACTTATGTCATACAGCCTTGCACTAGATATATAAACTCTGAAGTTGTATCATGCTTATCATACAACAACTTATACTGTCCCCACAAGCTGATTGATTATGACAGACCAAGAACAAGCAATCTATGAGCACACCAAATCTTTCCTTTTCTCTTATTGTCAAGATGATAGAAATCGAATTGCAGAATTGGGGTATACCTGCTTGACATTGAACCAGGTAAGCAAACAGTTGTGCCCTTGTCACTTTTACTATAAGACTGACAATGTTTCTCAATGATAACAATATTCATAGTCTCTTGGTCTTTGTGATCCCAAACACCCTTGGTTGATCAATCAGAACATGAATGGACTCCGGTACCTGTCATTGACAATTCTGCCACTTGATGCAGCAACAAAAGCACATTTTGCCTTGTTAGCTCTAACTTCACCTCAGAATTACTTGGAATATGGGCATATGAGATTTGTGGTCAACTTGGATGTTGAAAAACTGGAACAGTGGGTGTATCATTCTATGTATGCAGGTATGAGGAAGCCAATTGACTGATAATGATACTCTCAGAGCTTTGGAGCAGATTAACAATTTCCTACGAAAACTTATAAAGACACCTGGCAGGTTCACTCCATATGATGAAGACCAAGCCAAGCATTTCATGCAAACATTGAGTGGGTTGATTGTGGTGCAATTGGAAGTATGTATCACGATTTCACATCAAAATTTTGATGCTTGACAACACATAATCTTGCATCTACTTAGAACTTTCCCATTGATCAACGTGCTCTAGAAATGTTTTCACGCATTTCAAGATGATGGAACCAGTAGATTTACTGTGAATTTGTCTTGTATGCATACATCCAACTTGCTACTTTTAAGTTTTCACACATAGTTCAATGATTTGTGGCACTCTCAATACAAACTTTGTTGCAGCTTTGAGTGGGAATAATTGACTTTATGGATCTTCTTATCATACACTTGAGCTATGCTATCTGTTGCCATAAGATGTACCTACTACTGTACTAATTGATACTTGAACCTCCACTGAACTTTATATATACTAAAAGTCTAAAGATGCTCAACACTAGGTTACTGTGATTCATTACAGCAACATTTGGTTGGAATTTTTTGAAGGACTGGAAAGTCATTGGTACTCAGTGTCAAGACCATCTATCTATGAGTCTGACTTGGGAGACTAGTGGGTAGCAAAAGCACTAGGCTCAGTGTCATAACTTCTGCCACATGGCCGACACATCAGAATGCTTACTCTCTCTATCAAGATGCATAAAGATCATCCTCCCCTGAACTTATTTTTTTGTTTTCCTCCCCTTTCATTCTGACACTACACAGGAATGAACCTTCTTAATACATGTTGCACAGGCTTCTGACTGCTGCACTGGCTATACTTCACATGGATAAATCTCACTCAATCAAAATCAGTACTAACACACACCTGTGTGGAGCTCCCACCCATGGCAATTCAATGTTAACTGGGACTCTCCTCACTTATATTCCATAATGGTTCATGACCTTGCCAATAGCCTGGGTGAAAATCAAGTTTTATATCAGAACTAACATCATCTTATCCAAGTTGACCAACTGGTGACATGCAGTTTTTCAAATTTTCTTACCCCCCTGCCAGTACTATATAGCAACAGTTGATGTTCTAACTATTCTGCTCGAAACATGTGAGACTATCGTAAGTATAGGATTCTCAGGAGCGCACGAATAAGTGCGAACGACTCGAATAATAGTATCTACCTGTGAGACTATCGTAAGTATAGGATCTACCATAAGGGAGTTAGTCCAAATGTATGTATATGAATGTATGAGGGGCATTCACTCTCAGAAGCACACGAATAAGTGCGAACGACTGAGGGTGAGTCCCCGGGCTATGTAAGTATAAATATAGTAAGGACGGATCTCATCGAGAGTCGAAACAACGGAAGCATATAAGTAAAACATGTAAGAAATGTAAGTAAAAATTCAAGTAAATTTTCGTAGAGTGTCCATATGATAGGTCATTGCCTCGTAGTCCGATTGGGGCTCTGACCATACGAACCATCTCCTTTCGACAAAACATTCAGAAAAATTTTGCACAGAATATGTATACTCACAAATGCCAATCCTAGGCATAACACAGGTTCAACAACCCAATTGTAATAAGTAGTAAGTACTAACATATTTAGTTACAATGCTTTATTGCTAGCCATTCCTGGTGCCTGTGTGACCTTCAAGCTCTATGCCACTACTTAACACCCATTATTCCAGGACATCTCTGACTAAGAGATAACCAAGGTTGCATTCTCATGAGAAACTAAAATTCAATAGCAATGGCAGGTAGCTTACAGAAGACCTCGGAGCGCTTGCTTCTCAAACAGAGGCATTGATTTGCACATACTCCCAACTCTATGACTTTACAGAATCCAAAAAAAACTAGTTTCTTGACATGTTAAGGACATGTTTCTGTTCTTTACTCTGTCACGTAGCCTTGTGGGAGATATATAAACTCCAAGTTGTGTTATGATTAATAACTTACAGGTATCCCTCTTAGTTATACCACACAGAACCATGGAAAATGATGCAGAAGAACAAGCCAAATTTTATGAATGGACAGAAACATTTCTGTTATCTCATAGTCATCTTCCAGCTGCAGGATTAGGATACAAATGCTTAGAGCTGAACAAGGTAAACAAGTATTCATGCTCTTGAATGTATTTGCATTGCTGATATTAAGAATGATTCATAGAAATTGGGCCTTTGTGATCCCAAACAGCCTTGGGTGGTCAATGAAGAAGGACTTCAGCACATGTCATTGGCTTGTTTGCCACTTGATGCAGCAACAAAGGCACACTTTGCCTTGCTGGCTATAGATAATCATTATATGATGCACAAACAGGCAAAATTTTTTGTCAAGCCATTCAAGCTCAAGGAACTGGAGCAGTAAGAGTATCATTTAATTGAGCATTACTATGGAAGATGATGGACTAACATCATTCCCAGAATTCTGCAGAGTATCAGTGATTTCCTCCAAAAACTTATACTTCAGTCTTCTGTTGTCCTCAATAATGAAGATGACAAATGGGCTGAAGAGTTCTTGAAAGCCTTGAGCAGTTTGTTTGAAGTGGGAATCAAGGTATGTATCTGATATCATGATTACACATGACCGTAGCAATCCAGGCTAATGATGCAATGTTTGGATACTGCAGGAGTTCCCCATCAATCAAGATACTGTGAATATGTTTTACCACTGAGGCTTGAATTTTTGAACTGCCTTGAGCCTGAATTAGTTGAGAATTAATTCCTCAACCTTTACTACATGGTCTGTACTTAGTAGTAGATGTTATCAATCGTCATACTTGATTTGGTTTAGTAGTACATAAATGTCACTGCATTCAAATACCTCTGAGACTTAGCTTAACCAACTTCATTTTTGTTTACCAACTCCTTTATGTCACCAGCAAAATATTCCTGCTATGGAGCATCATCAATCCAAATGATGAACAATGAATGTTAAAACCAAGTATGCTCAACCCTTGAGTCAATGATATTGTACTTGCTTTGAAATGACAAAGGATGAGCCACAGGTGACAGAATCAAAGGGATTTGGTAAGGGTGTTCAACTGAATGTTTGGCTCATCATTGAGTGCTGAAGCAAAAGAGACTGGTGCCAGGTGAATCAATAAGAGGGTGTTGTGAGTATTGGTTCAGCTTTCAGAATCAACCTGAGGAATTCAGAGAAAACAAAATCAGAGGAAGGAGGCAAGTTGAAGTTGACCTGGAGTGCAGGCTTACATAAGCGTTCATATGCATAGATTTTCCCAAGAGGTGAGGCTGATCCAGATCTTTGAGATGATTCCACGACCTCCCCTCCCCCCCAAAAAACAGGAAGGTTGCCAATTGCCAAGTACACAGGCTACAGCTGTTTGTAATCATGGCAATGGTGAACCAAATGTAACAGTGAACACTGCTCTCTTCATCTCCATTGACCTCAGCAACAAACCATTGATTCAAACATTGAATTTGGTCTGAGAGTTCTTCGGTCTCTTTTCACAAGTTATTCAAGTACTGTACTGTTTCGACCACTTGTTCACAGGATGTGACAGGTGACACCCCCTGTTCAGTATTTTTGGTGTTCACAGGTCTGGGTGACCAGTGACAGCCCCAAGAAAAGTTGTTCACTGGGGTCTACACCACTCATATCCAGTAGCTTCAGCTATAATAAATCTATCCTGCATTGTTGTATCATAAAAACAAATATTTTTGCCTTGTAGAGATACTTCTGGCTATATAAAAATTATTTACCTTTGGATGTCACAGTGTTCACCAGTCTCGGTGACTGGTGACACCCCCCTGTGAACTGTTCATTTTGGGCCCAGGTGACCCATGACTGAACAAGTGGTCATAACGGTACAGTACCAGCCACCATGACCTCCTCACAACACCCAAAACTTGACTCTTATCTTGTTCAAAGTTGAAAGAAGTCCAACAACTGATGTGTTCAACAAATGGAGACGTGTCACTCACAGTGAGGGATAACAATTCCTTGGAAATGAGTAGCTCAGTGTGTGCTATCAATAGGTCCATCATGGGGATTCATTGAAAATTCAAGAGTTGTAACTTGACTGGTGCATGTTGGCTTGTTCTTGCACTCTTCTTGCACTAACTCTCAAAAGCTATAGAGGTAGCAGCCCACATGCCCTGGCTTCATTGGGACTGGAATAATTGCTTTTATCTACCTGCTCCTCAATGTTCACGCTGTTCATCATCCTACTTAGTGTACTTACAAGCTAGTGTCCTCAGTAGTCACTTGATACTAAATACAAAAGTGTTCAAACTGTTGCTCTCCCCACACAGATGGTACTGTCTGCTGCTCATGTGTGTCTGCTTACAACCTGGAGCTCGAAGGCCTGACCGGTGACCTGCTGCGTCTCATGTTACACAACATTCAATACCGCCATTTATCTAAGTCTTTCTCGTTGAACTTGCAGCCTCTTGCAGGCAAGCGCACTACGCGTCTATGTCTTAGTTTGGCCAAATCGGCAGCCTGCGGCATTTCGGCGATGTCAAAAATCCCTTGTGGCACCTGTCATCTCAAGATCTTGAATCGGGCTCACCTCTTGGGTTTTCCCTGGTTTTCCTTCCAGTTCCTTTCTCGTACTTCCACTAGTAGTATGTCTTTACTAGCCTCTCCTCCACTGACAATTACCACTGCTTGAACACAATTCTTGCAAAAGCTTTTGCTCCTCGTACCCTCATAGACGCTATCGTCGTCGAGTTGCGAGGATTAATCATTAAAGTTACTAAGTATCGAATCGGACGAGACTGCGATGAAGGCTGTTCGCTTGCATACACACGCGACCGACGTTGCTCAGTAATTCTATGGTTAGTGCCCCAAACTTAGACCATGAAATGTCTTGTGTGCACTGATTGTACAAAATCCTCAGTGTCAGAAAACAAAAAAACAACAATGCGGGCCTGAACCAACAGTAAGTATACACGCGCAAAGGTGGAGCCTCATAGCGAAACTTGTTTTAAATGAAATCAGGTGGGCATACATCAACTTCAGAAACTCACCATTGAACACTTTACAGTGCTACAGACCTCTCTGCTGCTGGCAGCCTGTGGATCATGCTGGATCATGGTTGTTTCGTCTCGCAGCTGAGGTGTGTCGTACACGTTACAACCGGGGCTAAGATTGTGCTTGAGCTCACACATGTCTACGTAGATGCTCACTACAAAAAGCCTCTACAGGAATTCCAGTAACCAATCAAACCATCTACTTCAATGACCCTGGAGTCATCGGAAGCTTTCCAACCGACAATCGCTGCTCTGACTTGGTTGAGGGTCAAAGCACAGCGTAAGGATGATCCCCTTGCGCGTTATGCATCCACATTGCTCAACATTGTGGGCAGTTATGATAAGGTATAGGAAGTTCTCTTTTTGAATTCTGACACGTCTAATGATAGATAACATAGGACTTTCCAACCATTGTCAAAGCCCTCATCAAAGCGGTGTACGAATTCGCAATCAACATTATCGAAACCAACGGTAAACCAACTTTGGAGTGAGTACCAAGTAAGCCGTGCGGCGAGTGACGGTTTTTAATGACATCTCTCAATCCGACAGTGACCTTCATAATCTGCAATCCATCGAGGCGTTCATGAAAGCAGACTCCAGTGACCGAAACTTTGTCGCAAAGGCTGGGGCATTGTACACTCGGTTTCGATTAGAGTCAAAGGTTTGTAAACCTTGCTTACTTCAGGTCATCTGTCCGACGAAATCTTATCAATTCCATATAGACCAGACTTGGAGGCTATTCACATCCGAATCCATTCTCGCAGGGTTCATACCGGCAGAATTTTAATGCTTGTACAATCAATTACGCGATGGGCAATATCAATACCACCACGAACAATAATATGTTCTCGTACTTGAACTGCTTCAACGAGGTGCACAATTCGGAGATTGCGTATGGCAACGTGAACGTCAACATGTGTCAGCCTCGCAGCGATCCGCCTCATTTTTCGCCACTGAGCCCCACTGGTAACGGTCTTGGGGTCAGAGTGTGACACGCTCGAGGCTCACTCGAGTACCCATCCCCCCGACAGTGGGGCTTTCCCCTCGAGTTCACCGTTACGAGGACAGGACGACGCTGCTGATACGACCCCCTTTTCTCCCTTATAATCACCGGGAGACGCAGTCAGCTCCTCGATCAATCACAGCACACTCGTTTACTCCGGGGCGAAACAAAATTCCAAAGCTGAGTGTTCATTATGGTGGGGGTGGTGGGGGTGGGTGGGGTTGGTGGGGGTGGTGGGGAAAGAGCGAACAGCTTCCGGTAGACTCGTCCCCAGTCGGTTACCGGCTTCCGGAGTCCCCTGTAACTCTGATTAGTGAACAATGTCTAGCTCTTTCTTTCACTCTCCATTCACTCTGTCCACCATATCTAGATTCTATAATCTGATGTCTTTTGACTTGGACGCTTTTGGTGAACTTTCGCCTGCTTCCACGGAGAAAACCACCAAAACATTGGCATGCAACGCCAAGTGGACCTTGGCCATTTTTGGACATCGACGACGAGATAGATCCTGTTCAGTTCACCTCACCACCGCCGCAGCCCAAGTTTGAAGAAGATGAGGAAACGGAAAACGGATCTGGGCCAGTTGTTGGCTCGAGGCCATATTGGTCGCATTATCCACAATCCCAGTTTGCGAACTGGACGCAGTGGCAACAACATAAGAGTGGCATCGCGAGGGTTGTCAATAGACGACTTCCACTGCAATGATAGAACTGCAATATATATACAAGCTTGACGTTAGCTCTGATGGGATTTTTCGCGCTGATAGCGTTCGTTCGAACGAGAAGAGCGGGTTCAAGAGAAGTAACGGAGAGTATTGAGAATTTTAGGTGAAAAGGTTCGTATGCTGATGTGCCTCCTATGGTGAGTCGTCCGCTCACTTCTTGGTAGCCACTTCCCGATGCTCGAATCAAAGTTCTTTTCGTTGATAATCTATCTGGACCAGTAAGATGGCTCTTCCCAAATAAAAAATCATTTCAGCTGACTCTTCTTTCTTCAGGCCATCTTCGGGATGAATATCATGGAGATCAACCCTGGTTGTCCACATTACCTCGCTGCCGCGATCCCACTCACCGTTCTGACCGTGTGGATGATGAGGATGCAGTATCGACCGAACAACGATCTCGAGCTGCAATTCCATCTAATCTACACAGGCCGGTCCGCGTTGCTCCCCTCAGTCTCTCGAGGAGGGTATGGAGCGCGATGTGGTGGCCGCTTCGAGCACGGTTCCCAACTCCTGTCTCTCTGTTGGAACGCCATCGCTTTCGTCCTTGGGTGCCAACAGAATAGATGCGAAATGCTAGTTCAATATGCCTGGAACGGGCTTCCTCTCGTATCTGTTGCCGAAGTACTTCACCCCTGCGCTCTTGGATCCCTTCTGCCGGTTTCTAGTTGGTGATGGAAGGGCTTTTCTTTGACAATTCATTGACAGTGCTGTTTGTCTTTGCCCAGATACGTTTACAGTGTACAGGTGAGAATATCGATTATAAATCTCAAGTGAATATTCATTCTCGATGAGATGTAAAGACCCAATCTTCAAATTTCATTCCCTGTTCTGGTTTGCTGCGACATCTCGTGAAAAAACGACTTCTACCTGAACGAACATTCACATACTTACATTCGGAACCGCCATAGTAATTCAAGACCACGTTCAAGTTATCAATTATCAAAAAATATTTCTGCGTTCCAGTGGGCATGGTCATGGACAGTTGAATGATAGGTATCCCCCCCCCAGCGTTGTAGAATTCAGAATCGTGGATTGTCATAGTATTTGGATGAATCGTTGTGTATCGTCTTGATGATGGTGGCAACGGTATAGCAGTGGGATTTGTAGGTGTGCTGTTTACTCCTATATCTTCTCCAAACTGAGGTATATCTTCGGCGTCGTTGGCTGCAATTTGAGAATGCCACTGCCAAAAAGTTCCGAGTTGATTCAGTCTTATCTACACGGTTCTGGAGTTCAAATGGTGCAAAACTTCAATCTCAAGGCAAAACTCACCTCTAGATCATTTCGTCTGCTTTTGACTTCCGCGTCAACTGTCTGAATTCTCTCTAGATCGCTTCTTTTCATGGACAAAGAGATAATGCTACTCCTTCCTCTGAACGACTTTATTAGTAGTTCAACTTGTCCTACTGAGGTAGTCAATTACTGACAAGCAGCAATTCAGGGTCACTGCTTACTCGAATAAATTCAACAGATTTTTTCCAAGATGCATTAGAATGAGCTCTCTCTTCCGGAAGACAGGTGCTGACACTGTTGAGTATTTGTAATTGACAACATTAATAGCATCGAGGATTTCATTTGCAATAGCTTGTATCTGCTGCTGATATTGGTGAGTTTGCAAGAATGTAGTCTGTGATGCGTTTAGCTTCTCTCTCCAGTGCCATGTAGCTCAGAATTTACCTACCTGATGTTGGAGATGCTGAGCGATGCATGCTAATCTGCATGCCTTTCGACACATTACACATCTAAACAACGCCCTGCGAGATCTGATCTACCCAAACCTCCTTTCCAACCACCCCCAGACATGAGCAGTACAAAGGCCATACTGTATCATGGTTTTCAGACCTCCTACACAGCGCAGATTCTGTCGACGAACGCCGTGTAGAAACCGATCACAAACTGGAGACAGAGTAGACAGAGGCGAACAGTCACGAGTCCCACAGGACTACAGCAAACTCTTCCACAAACGCGAGTTCGGTATAGAACTGCAGCAGAGTGTGGGCAAAAAGGGACTACAACGGAACGGCGGATTGAAGGGATCTGTTTGTTCTGGTGATGCTCCGCGACCGAAGGATGAGGAGATAGAGTTCAGCAGCTGACGGCAGCGTCGAAGAGAAGAAAGGCGCCGTTTTAGGAAGGTGCTGGTTGTGGGCTCCAAGCATAATCAACCGTAGTGCATGCTCGACGATTGGAAGTCGGTTGGAGTGAAGGGGAGAGTGCAGTGGTTTTGGACATAGTTTTCTTGTTTGTCTCGGTCAGTTTTGGAGCTCAAGAAAGATATTAATTCTTGATGGGTAAGAAAAAGATGAGTGGGGTGGCGGCGGTGGAGGGTAAGGGAAACACGCCGTCAAGCCAAACCCCCTTCCTACACGATCTCTTCCCGTGATGATGATTTCCGGGATGCGAGGTTGTTCCCCTTCCCTTGGCTTCTTCCCTTTCGTATCCCATTCTTTATCGCGTATTTGATGTGTTCTAACCCGCGTCCGCATGTTCGCGGTTCAGGCCGGTGAAGGTCGACGAAGATTTGAACGCGTTGCCTGCGTTTGAGCTGTAAATGGAAGCCTCCATGGATACGCGTGAGGGACGGAGCATGGAATAGTATACGCTGTACGGCGAGGACCTTCTCTGTCGTCGTCAGAGGGAAAACACGGATCTACGTTAAGCCAAGACGTAGACTCAACGTTTCCGAACGAGCTAAAGCCTGGTAAGGCCAGAGGAAGTTGGTGGGTTTGGAAACAGGGAAGGAGGTCGTGGCCAGGTTTACGCGGCCTTGGCATCAGGAAAAGGTGGAGAACGCGCTCCTCCTGCCTGAACCCGTTCGCTTGAACGGATTCCGCAACGAGTTTCCTCCATTCTTGTGTTCGTGAGCGAGAGGCTGTTCAGCTCGTTTGAGTTTGCGTGCCGCTTTTTGCAGCTCCGCTTCTGGCGCAGAGGAGATAGACAGAAAAGAGGAGGTGAAGAGTACGCGTCCAAAGCCCAAGTTGGCAGCCAGCAAAGCCTCGCCTAAGGAGAGGCTGGGCGTCTGCTAGCTGTAGCGGGCGTGGACCAACATTCTTCTCTATTTGCAGCCTCAAAGTTCTTGGAATAATCAACGCCGCGCCTTGTAGGATTGCTATAGAACATATAGATCCCTTGGAGGTAATGGGAGAGGGTCTCAGTGGGTAGGGTGGTCACCAGTCAAACGCTGAGCGCTGATGGGCTGGTTGGTTGAGTTTGAAGAGAGGGGTATTGGGAGGAGTTTGGGAGGGAGAGACGATGATTACTTGTGGAGGGGGACAGAGGTTTAGGTTGTTGGGAACGGAGTACTTCAGATCAATGCCAGCCTATTCTTGTCGTCGGTGAGACGACGCCTGAGCGGACTGGGTTGAGTGGAGGATAGATGGGGTTCCCGCGCGGACATCGGGGTACGGGAGACAGCGTCACGACGTGCATCAAAGTCACTTCTTTCCCTCCTTCGTCGTCGTCATCTGGATCCTCTTCATTCTTCATCCTCGTCAGAAGATTGGTATCCCTCTTCTACATTCCTCTTCCCGAGACCTCCTCATCCGAATCAGAATCCTGCGGCAGCACAGACATATGATATGGTATTTGTATTTGTCCTCGTGGGATGATTCTGGGATGATAGGGAAGTTGGCCTCCTTCGCCTCCTCCTCCCACACCATTTAACTTTCAAGCAGGAGAAGGAGGTATAGATCGTGAGCGAGTGTGTAAGTGAGTGAGATCTTCGTGTCGTGATTGGCTGGGTGGTGAGCGGGGTAACGGATTTGAGCGGTCCTCTCTATGAAGTACGTTTCTTGATCGACTCAACGCCGTTCTTGTTTGATGCTCTCTATGCTTCTTCTCGTCTCTTCTCATCTCGTTTTTGTTCTTGCAGTTGGAAGTCTTATTCTGTGCAAGACGACAACGAGAAGGTTGATGAATGTGGGAGAAGGGATGTTGAATTTTGAACGTTGAACGTTGCAATGTTGAGGTTGAACAAAAGAGAAAAAAAAGGAAAAAAGGAAGGACGAACGTGAGATCAGATCTCGTTTAGACGTTAACAGGGATCGTACCCAATAGGACAGAATCACAAAACTCTGGCCAATGGTTTCTTCCCTTGCCCCCGTCCCTGCGCCTTTTCTCCCCCATATCCTCCAACCCCTCCCTCCCGCTCAACATCTAGCTGTGAAGCAGAAGCGCATGAAGAGGGCCTCGTTCGGGTTCGGACACGATTGGGATGGGCATAGACGTAGTCGTAGCTAAACAAAAAGATGGCCGTAAGGATACGAACGGATAGAATAGAAACGGCGAACGAATAGAAACGCAAACACGTACCTTCCCTCCGTCTCTTTCCCTGCTCCTTCTTCCTCATACTCAGCCCATGTGATCGAGTTCCACTTGTTCTTGCCCTCTGGACTGGGTTTGCATCTGCGGTTGAGTGAAAATTGGTAGGGAACGACCAAGTGCCGATTCCGTCCTTGTGCATGTAGATACTGCGCGTACGGAGGATATTGAAGGAATTCTCGTGCAAAACCAGGAGGATCAACAGCTCCTCTTCCCTGCTGCTGTGGATGTAGTTGTCGTTTCGAGCCTGTGTATGCTTCTTTTCAGACAAGTCCCTTGGAGGTAATAAGAGAGGACTTTTAAATGCTGATTAGAGTGGGCGGTTGAGCACTGATGGGCCGGTTGAGCACTGATGGGCCGGTTAGGGAAGGGTTGGGAGGGAGAGAGCTAGATAACTTGTGGAGGGAGAAACAGAAGGATTATGAATTGGGTTCAGAACAATGTCTTCCATGTCTTCGCTGCCGTTACTCGTAGTCGTTGAGATGAAGCGGATTGGATTCCCTGCTCCTCCTTTTGCGGGTATTGAGGGTACGGGTAACGACCCGTTCGTATTAGAGGTGCCTCTTCATCCTCAGAGGAATGGAATTTGGAGGCCAAAGGGAGTTTGTGCTTGCATTCGTGGAAGTACGCTCCGGAACGGAACAGTGACAGGCATAGTCGTAGTCGTGGCTAGAGAAAAATACAAATGTAAGAACGGATAGATAAAACAGACTTTCCGTACCTTTGTCTTTTTCTTCCTCGCACTCCCCCACGTTCGTTGATTGAGGTGGATTGACGTATGTTGAAGGTAAGGGTAACGACGCGTATTGGAGGTGCCTCTTCATCCTCGGGAGCATTTGGAGGCCAAAGAGACGCATGATAGGGCGTTTGTGCTTGCATTCGTGGAAGTACGATCCAGAATGGAACAGTGAGAGGTATAGTTGTAGTCGTAGTTGTAGCTTGATAAAAATACAGACGTAAGAACGGATAGATAAAACGAAACGAAACGAATATAAGTACCTTTCGTCCTCTTCGTTTTCCCTTTCGTCTTCCTACCCTCCCTTTTGTGCTCGTTCTGATGCTCTGAAACTACATCAGCCGTTAAAACTGAGCCTGTAGCTGATGTTAAGTCATTTCGAACTGGACTGACCCATCTTTTCTCTTCTTTTTCATTTTTGATAACCTATTCTGGTTCAGGTCTTGTTGGTATGGGTATGGTAGAGTGTGAGTGGTGCGAGTGCGTGTGTGCAGAACATTGACGTTCAAACGTTCAGGTCGAGCAAACGAGAAGAATGAGATAACCTTCGGCAGCCCTCGGCGTTATCAGCTCTATTCCTATTCCAGGCCGATTGACGCCCAATTGAGCGCCTACGAAACTCTCTTCTCTCAACAATGACGTTCAAATGCCAATGCACTAACCTAGACTAACCTCAATATGAACGTTCGAGCTCGTCGAGCCTCAAACTAGCTCAAACTCAACATCACAAAATCGTTCCAGAGCAAAAACGAAACACGATACAAAACACCCACAACTTCGGCCTCAATATGTTCAAGACGGAATCCATATCAACTTGACCAATCTCGATTCTCAATCTCATAATATCGCTCTCGAGCGTCAGCAATGCCACTTTTGATGACACAACGACGGTAATGGACCGATCCAGCTGGCCTCTCATAAGCTCTCGTTGACCCTCGTCGCTAGCTGATCGATCCATTGAGAAGGCCTTGCCGAAGCTCGAGGAGTCAGGAGTCAGGAACTTCAAGGGAAGGAAGGGCTCGAAGGGGGAATATTAAAGACTGAAGCCTTGAAGCACAAAGGAATGACAGAGGAGGGGAGAACGAGTCAACGGGATCCGATGTACATACTCCGTTGACCGTACGTGTCCTGTCCTATCCTTTTGTTTACTTCGTACACTTATTCTTTCATCAATTTCAGAATTCATCGTCTCGATGATCGATCCCAACATTGATAGTCATATAATCAACAGTCAATCTCTCCCTACTCTATCTAGCATCTATATACACGTATGACGATACAAAATAACACCAGGACCATAATTCACCTCGATCCATGTTAATCAACGCTGCGCACCCGCCCGTTCCAACCCTCTTTCTCGGAGTTGTTTGAACCTCAAAGTTGGAAGGTTTGGAACTCAACGCGTGATAACTCAAACTTATCATTGTCGACATCTAACGCCGAATAATCGAACTCCAAACACAAAAACCTGAGCTCACTAGTAAGTACAGTACTACTACTAGTCTTTCGAACTCAAGTCCTCTAGTGTCCACTATGCTCAACCGTCAACGTACGTCCCCTCCCATCTCGACACTTGTTCGTCTTGTCCATCCTGTGTTTGACGTTCGTACGATCATCTCCTTTTATTTGTTCATCCATCTTCTTCATTCCTTCATTTCATTCGTTCATCTGTTCTTCAACTCTTGTTCATGTTATCGTACATTCTCCAGTCACACGTACGCCTACACAGGGTGATTCCAAAGGGCTCAAGACGATAAATGAAAATAGAACTTTTTCTACCGTTGGGATTTGGATGACAAGAAAGAGGAAAGGAGGACAAGGATGATGTCGATTCGTTCTCAAGGTCACAATAGGTGATAGTTATCAGCATCTTGTTCGCTCATCTGAAGGCAACATTTGGCTTTGACTAGGAACGGCTCTGTGTGTCGGGGACGTGAGGTGAGCTCTTTTTCGAGTTCATCGGATCTCCGGGGCTCGGGGGAATGTACAGGAGAGTGATACACTCTACTCTGAGACAAGGTATGTGATACAGGGTGATACATGCTCCATAGTAATTTGAGCGGTCTCCAGGTACTAGCACGGCTTGCGGTTGAATGGAGAATTATTCATGAAAAAAAGAAATTTTTTTTTCTTCACAACGACATCCTTTTACCTCGAACGTGAATGAAGCGAGTTAAAAAAAGGCTCATCAAGTCTCCAGGGCACAAACATACTCCCTGACAGTGATACTAGGTGATACTCCATGGGCCTCATGCATAGCCGGACAAATTTGCTCAAGCTCTGTAGGCCACTGACTGCCCTGAGCGGTCTCGAAGATAATCATTTCCTCCTTGATCAATTCATGGCAAAAGATATGTAGGACAGTGTAAGACTTAGAAGCCGAAGGGATTGAGTACTATATTTTCATAGGCATCATGTTCTCCGTCGGAAGATTCCATTTTCAATGGAGCTGGGGTGTTCGCTGGTGTTCGTATACTTTACATTCGAGCCCTCCGAGCCAGGTTAGCGCCTGTTAGCGCAAGCCCCCAAACTACTAGGGCTCAAGCGCTCAGTGCTCAATGATCATGCTACAGCCTGTCAGCATGATGGTTAAGGTTAGTGGGACTGCCAGGCGAGGGAGGGCGAAGGATGCACACAATAGTATCCCCCGATATCCCGTGGGATGGGCCGCACTGATCATCATCTTACGATCAACCCTGTTTCATCACACTTAGCGAGCGATACTGGCAACCGACCCGGAACAGCCCGGACCTTACCAGCAGTTTTCGTGGAACATAAAAGACGTCGAAGTAACCTGGTTTTCTCTCAGAGCTGGTCTCTTTGTTACTTCGCGCACATTCTCGCACCCATCTTCTACCGCTTCAATATCTTCTTTCATCTTCACTCAAAATGAACCGTCTTGCCCTTCAAGTGGTTTGTATCGTCAGCGCTGTTTCCACTGCTCTCGCTGCTCCGACTTTGCTACCTCCTTCGGAAGCTCTTTCTGGTCTCGAAGAGCCTTCCAATGCACCCTTGCACCGATTCCAGGCCGATGAGTTTTCAGCCACGGGGCTTGATGTTGGTGAGCCCCGAGCTACTACTGTCCTTGTTGATTCTGTCGTGGTCAGTCTCATCATTCACCATACATGACTCTGCCAATGGATTGATACTGACTGTACTTCTCTTCTGTTATCTTTGATTATAGGGTTCCAATGACCTCTTTGACAAGACCCGTCCTATTTCTTCTGGCTTAGAGTCTTCCGATGGACTTCTGCGCCAGCCCCAGGCCGATGAGTTTTCAGTCTCGGGGCTCGATGTTCGTGAGCCCCGAGCTACTACTATTCTTGTTGATTCTGTCGTGGTCAGTCTCATCATTCACCATACATGACTCTGATGGATTGATACTGACTGTACTTCTCTTCTGATGTGTTTGATTGTAGGGTTCCGATGACCTCTTTGACAAGACCCGACCTATTTCTTCTGGCGTAGAGTCTTCTGATGGACTTCTGCGCCAGTCCCAGGCCGATGAGTTTTCAGCCACGGGGCTCGATGTTCGTGAGCCCCAAGCTACTTCTCTCATTGTTGATCCTGTCACGGTCAGTGTCATTCAACATACCATAACTCTGGATTGATACTGACTATCTCCGTTTTGGAATACCTTTCGATAATAGGGTTCCAACGATCTCTTCGACAAGACGTGGAAGTTACGAGACGATGCTGATGATGTACGCCTTTCTTTCCTTGCTCGAAATAGTGAATAGAATCAAACATTTGTTATTCTCCATCCAGCACGATTAAAGCGCCGTCACAGACCTTTCGTATGACCGCGTCAATTCGAAACTTGGACGGAGGGCTGATGCGTACCCACTAAAGCCTGAGGACAGGCAACCCGCCGAGAGGCAGGCCCTGCTCAACGTCAATTACAACCAGTTCATCACTTACTGGAATCAAGCAGAGGAATACCACAATCAAATCATGTCTCACCCACAATCACAGCGGGGGTCGCACGAAAACCGCCTCTCGATGCAAAATTCTCTCCATTATGGCAACTTAGCCCTTGCTTATCTGCAGGATGCCCATCGCTATGGCACGTACCGAACTTACCAGCATCGGGGTCAGCTCCTTTCCGAATACCTGCCCGACTATGCAGCAACAGAAGCAGTGGTGACGGGTAGAGAACAGGAGTATAACGCTGCTATGGCTGAATTTGAAGATCGTCAACGTCAGCTTCTGCGTGCGATTCGGCGTCCGAATCAGAGCAATAAGTCTAAACGTCGAAAACCTTGACATGAGGAGTTTTTTGGCAGTGCTTACGCTTTGGCTGGTGGTACACCGATAGATGTAATCTGTTCTGATTAGATCCTAGTATTCTTCTACACTAGTCCATTGCAATAAATCTCAATTGTCACACTCCTTTCCCATTGTTGAATGCGGATAAAAGATACATATCATTAAGTGAGTTTGGGGAAATTGATCGTTCGAACTTTGAAATGATTTCTCAATATCATTTTCCATTGAGTTGTTGCATATCGTTGTATTCCTCCTTCTCGAATGAGTTCGTGCTCGGTGCTCGATGTTCAGTGTGTGATATGCGGGGTATCATTTAGTTGATGGGAGAGTAGGGAGGGCCGCCTAGGGTTTCGTTCAGGTTCAGATATAATAGTCATATTTGTAGCTGGATGAGACATCAATAAACGACATCAACGCAACGAAACGAAACGAACGTTTCCTTCCTTCTGGCGGTTGAGCAGCTGAGATGGGATACAGAATGAGGCATGAGGCCGAGGAGGTGTATGTGCTTGCGTATACTGCGAAAATGAATAATGAGGGAATTGAGGACAAAGTCCCCCTCCTACAGACCCAGAATAGCCTCCCTGCTCCTCCTGCTTCGAACCAGATTGACCCATTTTGCTTGTTTTGTTAAATCCTGTCCGTCGTTAACCCTGTACAATCTCTTCTCATCTCGTGAAGTTTCGTAGGTCGATAGTGTTAGTACGGTGTGTTGGTGCCGAAGTGAGGGGTAATCGTCGTATCGACGTATTGTCACATCACCGCACCCCCACCCTCAGGTCGACCTACCCCTGATAACTAGGCGATACTGGCAACCGACCCGGAACTTACCAGCACAGCCGGTTTCTAGTCTTCGTGGAACATAAAAGACGTCGAAGTAACATGAATTTCTCTCAGAGCTGGTCTCCAAGTTGTTATTTCTCGCACATTCTCGCACCCATCTTCTACCGCTTCAATACACTCAAAATGAACCGTCTTGCCCTTCAAGTGGTTTGTGTCGTCAGCGCTGTTTCCACTGCTCTCGCTGCTCCGACTTTGCTACCTCCTTCGGAAGCTCTTTCTGGTCTCGAAGAGCCTTCCAATGCACCCCTCCACCAATTTCAGGCTGATGGGTTTTCAGCCACGGCGGGGCTCAATGTTCGTGAGCCCCGAGCTACTACTATTCTTGTTGATTCTGTCGTGGTCAGTCTCATCATCCACCATACATGACTCTGATGGATTGATACTGACTGTACTTCTCTTCTGATGTGTTTGATTGTAGGGTTCCGATGACCTCTCTGACAAGACCCGTCCTCTTTCTTTTGGCGAAGAGTCTTCCAATGGACTTCTGCGCCATTTCCAGGCCGATGAGTTTTCAGCCACGGGGCTCGATGTTCGTGAGCCCCAAGCTACTTCTCTCATTGTTGATCCTGTCGCGGTCAGTGTCATTCAACATACCATAACTCTGGATTGATACTGACTATCTCTGTTTTGGAATACTCTTCTGACAATAGGGTTCCAGTGACCTCTTCGACAAGACGGGAAAGTTACGAGACGACGCTGATGATGTACGCCTTCCTTTCCTTGCTCAAAATAGTCAACAGAATCAAACATTTGTTGTTCCCCATCTAGCGCGATCAAAGCGCCGTTACAGATCCTTCGTATGCCCGTGTCGATTTGAAACTTGGACGGAGGGCTGATGCGTCCCAACAAGAGCCTGAGGACAGGCATCCCACCGAGAGGCAGGGCCTGCTCAACGTCCATTACAGCCACTTTGTCAGATATTGGCAAGAAGCACAAAATGCCCTTACTGCACTCACGTCTCAAAGTCGGTCAGAGTGGGGTTCGCTCCACAATCGCGGCTGGGGTGAAAATTATGACCATTTTGGCCACCTCGCCATTTCATATCTGCGGGCTGCCCATCGCTATGGCACGTACCGAACTTACGTGGATGACCACGGCCACGCCGCCGCTCAATACCTTCCCGACTATGGACCATATGAAGCAGAGGTGACGGCATATGTACAGCAGTTTCAAGCTGCTGCGAGGGAATGGGATCTACGTCTACAAGAGGCGCTTGCGGCTCAGCAGCATGATCTTCAGAACGGCGGTTCTAAACGCTCTCGAAGACATTAATGTTTAACATGAGGAGTTTTTTTTGGCAGTGCTTACGCTTTGGCTGGTTATATACCGATAGATGCAACCCGTTCTGATTGAATCCTAGGTATTCTTCTACACACTAGCCTGTTGCAATAGATCATGACTGTCACAATCCTTCCAACCCTTTGTGAAACTCTCAACCTACTGTACGAATACTACGACCATAAGTTCACCAGGTGTTATGTGTTCATAGTTCACAGGTCTCAGCGGATGACCTCCCGTAGGCCAAAATTTCCTAGACTGTATTCTATGTAAGCGAGTCTCAGTGAAGGAGGCCAACATTGCGCATAAGGGTGAGCACAATTTTGATGGGAAAATAACCGTTTCCAAACCTCAGGCCTCATGAGTTATGAACATTCTGGACTCTGAGGCCCCTCCAGCGCTCCCATGACTGTTTTCGATGGAATTTTCAATCTTCGACATGGAGATGCAGCACGAGCCTCGAGGTACCATGATAACGCCAACATCCATCGTTCTCTTTCTTTTTTACATCCTCTGAGCCCTCCACTCCTACTTTTGTTACTTAGGCCTCCAAAACACTCAGTCTTCTACAGTTCAACCTCTGTGCTATGCTTCAAGATGGATTGGGGCCTCAAATGTTGTTTACAGTCTCAGGTTTAGAGGGCAGGGTCACATTGAGAGGATTTCAGAGGACAGCCTACAGGTACGTATCGACCCGGTATTGACCTGTCTTCTCAATCATGGTTGTGCGGTTGAATATCACTGTTGCTCGTGGCCGCTCCCTGAAATATCGGACAGTTACCTCTTGACAAGGTACGGTTCCTTTCCTTCATGCGCTTAAGAGTGTCCTGACATCTCCGCCTGTGCTCTTGTTGTAGCCAATGAAAATCCGTAGAGCTATACATTACATATCTACTGCAATGAATCTTGTTACCCATATCTCAACCAACTGCGACGCGTCATTGCATCGTCGTCATCGCGATCAGCTCTCATTCGAGGGACAAGGACAATGCTGATATGTCAATCGCACGCGTCTGAATGTGAACTCATAACTCTCGGTCACACCCTTCTTGCTTCACGGCGGGTCAGCCTACATCTTGTCTCGAGTGCTTGCTGTATCGATCGCGACTCATCATCATCACATAAATTCGAGTACTCTTAACGACCGCATGCCTCCTGACATAGTACAGATCCTCCAAACAACGACCTGCGTAATATGATTCACCCGAAACTACCTTCTTTCCAACCACTTCTAGACAATGAGTAGTACAAAGGACATATTGCATACTGGACTTTCCACCTCCTACACAGCGCACGAATACCATAAAACCAAACATCGACTGGACAAAAACGAACCGTTACGAGTCCCACAGGACTACAGCAAACTCTTTCACAAACGCAAGTTCGGTATAGAACTGCAGTAGAGTGTGGGCAAAAAGGGGAGGACGACTATAGAGATAGCGGCAGATTGAAAGAATCTGTTGGTTCTGGCGATACTCTGCGACAGAAGGATGAGGAAAAGAGTGCAGTTGATGGTAGCGTCGAAGAGAAGAAAGGCGCCATTTTCGGAGAAACTAAGAAGGCGCTGATTGTGAGCTCCAAGCATAGACGTCAATTGGCCGTCATGAATAGGACGCTACCCGACAATTTGAAGTCGTTTTGAGCGAGTGGAAGGAGTGCCGAAGCTTCGATTTGGTTGTGTAGCGGTCAGCTTTGGACTTCAAAGAACGATGCTGATTCCTGATGGATTAGGAAGAGCGAGATGAGTGGAGTGGGGGCAGAGGAGGATAACAAGAACATACCGTCAAGCCAAACACCCCTTGGACGCCTTCCTACACGATCTCTTTGTGTGATGATGATTTCCGGGACGCGGTCTTGTTCCCATTCCCTTGGCTTCTTCCCTTCTGTGTGCCATTCATCGCGTATTCAATGCGTTCGGACATACGCCCGCAATGTTCGTGTTTTGGGCCGATGAAGATCCAAGATTTGGACGCGGCGTATGCGCGCCACGCCTGCGTTCGAGCTGGAAACGAAGGCCTCCACGAAAATAAGGAAGAGACGGAGCATGGAAAGACTTCTCGACCATCGTCAGGTTGAGCGCACAAATCTACGCCAAGCCAAGGCGTAGACAGGACGTTTCCGAACGAGGAGGGTCTGGTAAGGCCAGATGAAGGTGGCGGGTTATCAAAAGGGGAAGGCAGTCGTTGCCAGGGTTATCTGGCCTTGGCAGAATTAAGAAAAGGCGAGTGAACCGTAGAAGGCGCGCTCCTCCGAGCCAGATCGTTCAGTTGGACGGATTACGCACAGACTGTCACGAATGGCAGGTCTCGTTGCTGAGGCCTCCATTCTTGTGTCCGTGAGCGCGAGACTGTTCAGCTCGTTTGAATTTGCGTGCCGCTTTTTGCAGCTCCGCTTTTCCCGCAGAGGGGACAGATACAAAAAGAGCAGATGAAGAATACGCGTCCAAAGCCCAAGTTGGCAGCCAGCAAAGCCTTGCCTAAGGAGAGGCTGGGCGTCTGCTAGTTGTAGCGGATGTGGACCAACGTTCTTCTCTATTTGCAGCCCCAAAGATCAGAGCGTTGACCGAAGCATATGCGACGAATCTTACCTGTTGTAGAGGAGTCTCGTTGGTTGGCAGGCTTGTCAAACCCTTCCCTCATCAGCCCTAGTTCGTTCTATGACCCTCGAATGCCCCCATGCCACAGCGTATTCTTATAAAGGTGGTTGACAAATTCGACGTTGAGAGAATGAGTGCAAGCAAGTCTCAGGAGACATATGCAGAAGATCGTTGTGTTGGAAGTCAAGAGCAATCCTACAAATGCGATGTCAGTATAGATTATTCGAACATATTCAAACACAATGACTCTTCAACCAACCTCCTTCCTCACCCAGTCTCCCAAAACCCCTCCAGTCGATAGTAGCTCTGTGCCCTCGTCCAAGACGTCGTCGAAGTCGAAGTCGAAGTTGAAGCGAGAAAAGCGTTTGAAGACAGGTTGACCATCGAGACTCGATGTGGTAGTACACTAGTAGGCGTGGGAATTTTTCAGTCACATATACCAGTTCCGACTCTTGGTAGAGTGTCCCATCATCTTCTCTTCATCCACGAACTCCCTCCTGGCTGTTGAGTGTCTTCAATATGCTTGCTTCCATCTCCCGTCAATCTTCCAAAGTCGTTAAACGAAAGCTCTCATCCAAATAAGCCACCTGTGAACAACTCTTGTCTCTACCGCGGCGGTGATTCCATCGTCATGGTCGTGGGAGGTCCTAACAAGAGAATTGACCATCGTCTTTTAACCAAACCGAGGTACGAAGCTTGCTCATTGTGTCAACTTCGATTTCGAAATACGTTAAAATAAAAACGCCAGGACGTCTCCAGCAATAACGTGATAACGACTCTTACTACCGCTCCACTGCTCGGAACGACAACAACTTCAAGCTCAGCAACTCTCATGGTTCCAACAACCGCGTTAACGACACGTATGGACCGAAGAACGAGGTTACAGCAACAGTGGTAAAGATTCCTCTTACGGAATCGCGAAACGAGGATAATTCGTATGGTTCCAATGACAAGAGCAATTCATACGGCTCGAGGAACACCAGCAACAATACTTACGGTTCCAGCAACAGCGGTAGCGACTCCTATGGGTCGGAAGACGAGGATGTCTCACTCGTATGGTTCCAATAATCGCGGTACCGACTCCTACGGTTCAAGGAACGACAATGACAACCATAAGACTTCCTCGTACGGATCCAATAGTGAACAAGATCCGGGCTCATATGGTTCAAAAAATGAATATGGCAACGATTCGAAACCTTATGGATCCAGGATCGTCCAACAACTCCAACATCAAAAACCAAATTCCATGGACTCTTACATCGACAAAGGTGTTGCATACGCGGCTCAGAACGCTGGGTATAACCTAGTGAGTCTTCTCTTCTTTATCATTTGGGTTCAAACGGCTAACATGCTAATCGTACCAGGACGAGAATACTGCTGCAAAATTTGGTGATGTTATTTCTGGAAACTAGGCAAGTTCGGGGTGTCCTTGACTTCGAATCGAACAAGTTGATGTTCAGTCGATCCAGTGGTGACGGAGTCGCCATTGGTCGATGAGGGCAGGATATAGCTGTAAGCCTGTGATTGAGAAGCTCACGGTTCATTGTCATGTACATACTCATTTGAGGTTTGTGTTCAAATGACCAGATTCAAATGAACAGAACGTTCCGATATCCAAAGCAATTGTTTCTCGAATTACTTATGAACGCTGGGCGCTGAGCTTTGAATTCGAAGCACTGCAGCCTGCTCGATGGCCCCCCATGACCGCAGCGGCGGATACCACTAACAGTACTGCCATTGCGGCACTGCCACACTCGTTGATCTTCTCTTCGGTAATTATGGGGGAACCCGAACCACACTCTTGGAATGCGTATACTGTCTGTGTCATTGAGAATGGTCCAGACTGATCCTCACTCGTAGGCTTCAAGCCCTATATGTCCCTTGATGCTCACATATAGATGTTTTCATATAGGAATGTCCTTCTCTTCTGTGGGCTTCGAATTGTCGAACGTTGAATATTGAAATGTGGCAAACATCGAAAGGGGACGCCTCGGACCGTTGAACGTTGCACGTTGAAGGTCCACACTATCGTTTGCTCGTAGCGGCAGTGTGACTGAGAGAGGGATCGGCTACAAAGCAAACGCGGCTGTGCCAGGAGTCTCTTGTCTTCCCTTATCAGGACCGGTTCGCTCAAACCACACTCCAAAAGACTCCAAGCTACTACCAGCACTGCAATACTGGCATGTCTTTCCAATATATCATCTATAGCGCGCGCTGTACTTCAAAATGGAGAAAGTTGTTGTGTGAAGCATCGGGAGAGAATGAGGGAAGATTGAGTTATACCTCATCAATTCGAATGATGTAGGGAGATTCTGCCCGATACCCCAATACGTTACACAGCTTGTTGAACTTCGAGCTCTAACTTACAACAGAGGAAATTTCCGGGTCTTTCGAAACTTGATAACCAAAATTGATTCGCCCTTTTTTTACATCAACGTCGTTGATGATGATGATCAAGCTTCAAGATTCAAGATTCAAGACGTCGCGCACTGCACGATCCTCTACTATTGCATGCTCACGAAAAACATCGAACTAGAAGGCCGCCTAGCAGCCCATTACAAAGTGGTCAACTCGAGCGAAACAGATCTAAAGCGTGCTGGTCAATGGGGATTTCCTGGATATGATACATTGTGAGTACTACGACCACGGATATGAGGGGTGAACTTATACGCACATCCAATGTCAAGACAATCAACCTTCTGAGATCATCCAAAAGATCCTTTGCCTGAGTGTTGATCGCTTGGTTCAAACGGTTCACGGAGAGGAAATGCACCAGGTTTTGCAAGAAGCTGACTACTCGCTGCAAAGCCCTAGTATCATATCGAACATGGAAGATTAGAACCATTTGTGCCACGTTATAAAACGCGTTCTACTCACATTTCCAATCGTTCAACATCGCAACTGACCAGTATCCTCAATTGACCGTATTCTAGGTAGGGCCGGGGGGAGAATGCAGCGATCAAGTAGAAATGCGCCTTGATAGCAGCGTCTTGAGCTAGAAGGGCTACCCAATGGTAACGAGCTCCATCTCCTTCTGGATTGATCGCCCAAGGTCTGTCGATGTGGCAGAGACCAAGGCCCTGACAGTAGAGGTTTGTCATTAATCCACGTTCGCGGCTGCAAAGGCGAAAAACGCTCACCTCATTCAATTCCAAGCAAGTGTATCCTAATTTCGCAATTCTTATGTCCCGATGGGCGAGAAGGAAACTTTTGGTGTCCTGGTAGCTGAGTTCCTCGTGGCTTGCCATGTTCTTGTTCGCTGAGCTAAGTTCGAGATGAGATGAGACGAGAGCTCTGGTTCAGAAGATCTTTCTTATATACCCAAATACATCCCTTGCAAGCTGGAACGGATGTTTGAGATTTGTATTCTTCATTAAAGAATCGAGGGACCTGCTCCGTCGAAAGAACGATGGGAATGATCATCACGAACTGTCTAAATGTGAGTAACTGACTCCATTCTCAAAGGAAACACATTCTTTGGAGGCTTTCCGTACCGATTGTAGAATCCTCCGAACAGCACCTCCGCAAAAAGAGCATGTGCTCCCCCTTCCCTCTCCATCAAGCGCAGCCTCGAAAGTATGTCAGATATTTGTATCGATCTCGACTTTCCTTTTCAATGTCATGACCAGCCTGTGCAGTTAACGCGATGTCGGGAGAATCTGAGCCGAACAATCAAATGGGCGTTAACATAAGCGCTCCGGAATGTATGAATCTGAACAGTGAAATGTCTCCGGGATGACCCAGATGTTTTCCGAAGTTCACGCAAAGCCCTGCAAAGCCCAGGATCAGAGGGAAAGGGTCTTTGACCGCGGAGACGTCCGCGTCATACTGGCATGTGCTCCTCCATAGCCCTTCGAGTCAGCGCAGGCCCGGAGTTGAGGGAAGTCGAAACGACGACTTGCAATTGGATACTTCTGAGTCGGTGCTCTCCTGCTTGCATGCTCTTGACATGTCCAGAAACATTCGACCGCATACTCCGGGCCTCATTCGTCTCTAAGCTTCAGATTACCTCCTTCAACCTTGCCTCAGGAACTCATCCAATCACATCCAATCACACTCTCAGACAGGATTTCCGTTCGGTCTACGAATCTTGCGTTAGTATGTTTTTGTTATGATGATAGACCAGAATCACCGTACATGGGAAACGGACAGAAAAAAATTTGTAGACAAGGAAGTGTTCAATCCGCCCGTGAGGCAGCTCTTCTCCAAGCACACTTCATTCACACAGATAGACACAATGAAGCCAACCTGTGTCATACGCCGGGACCTCCTGGCACCGCCAGTCCCTAATCACGTCACTCACGACAACTGTGGTCAACCGTCAACCCTCTATTACACATCTCAGGTATTTCCTCTCCGACTTGGTCCAAAGGGAGATCAGAGGGTAGGCCAGAGGTTGGCGAGGAGATGGTCTCCGTGGCATTCTCCGTCACGTTTTGCATGATCATCGAACGATCTCTGCACCCGATATGAGGCGAGACGCATGTACGACGTATTCGAGTGAATGAGGGAATCATTAAGGTTTTGAGGGAGTATAAGCCCGATGCATTCGATTCAGAAAGGTTCAATATGAGTAGGAACATGAGAAAGAGGCAGAGAGAGGGAGGGAGATATGGATAAGGCTTGTTAAAACATTGAAACCGCCGTCACTTGACTGCCTACATCACGATGTAGCGAACATCGATGTCATATACTTCTCCAACTCGGGAAATGAGATTTGAACACGATGGAAAGAGGAAAGAAATGCTCAAGCGGACAGTAAAGATAAAGCAAAAACATATAAGAGCAGAACACGAACTTCGATGAGATGATGAATGTAAGACAAATTCACAACTCAGACGACCCAACGATATTCGGAAAACCACCGTCTAGCCATAGGGAGAGAACAGCAACTGGGATCATAACCCAGCATAAGAATCACTGACACAGTGGCTAGTCCTGAATGGATGTAATAGTCCGTGTAACGATGGCTGGAGGATAGACTCAGATTCGTGCGGTAATCTCCTTGCTCTTTCTGTACCGTCGTCGCGTCGTCTCTCGAAATTCGAGACATCTGCGTTAGCGCGTTGCGCATTTTCTAGTGGAAGAACAGGAACATTGAAGTATCTGTGGACAGCTGTGGACAGTCGAATAGGCCGTCAGTAGCCGTCAGTTGGTGTTTGTCCGACGTCGCGAAAGGGATGAACATGATGAAAGATTGTAGAAAGATGAAATCCATGAAATTCCCACGTTTGTTCTCTTCTTTCAAGTTACACCAACCAGCTGCAGACACCAACACTAACAGCACCAAGCTGCTAAATGCACGCCAGATCGCACATCGAATCCCATTGACACCTCGCCTTCATTGAAAATTCTCGAATGGTGAATACGAGGCAGGCTCTGCGAACCTTCTTTTGCGCACTGGACGCAGTAACGCTGCTATCGACGAACAAACCAATCATGCGTAGTACAAACGCGCACGTTCTCGACTTCGTCTCGGATTTCGGCCTTAGCCTCGGATCAGGCTTGACCAGAATTCGCTATGTACTCAAAACAGAAACACCAATGCAGCGTGCCTTCTAACTTTTAAGCATCAGTGCTGCAGTGATCAACGAGGCTGCTGCTTGCAGTTTGCAAGTTACTAGAGCTGTTTCGGAGATCACTTTTGTTGCTGGGTGCACTTGTTCTCTAATCATCCGATGTTTGCTCTCTAACTCGTCACGGAAGTAGTATCCTCCAATGAAAGGAACGAACCTGGGCAGAATCGCAGCAACATGCGAGTACAGGTGACGGGGCCCCACAAGTTGAAGCTCACCTTCAGCGAAACTAATGATTCATGTATCAATTCCATGAACCCTGCCGCTGTTGGTAGCCTCTAATCAGCCACCACACGCACCTCAGGCATGCTCCATGCATGTCATCTAAACTTAGACTCATGTTGCAACTCACATACGACTACATAGATACCCACTACTTGGCGATGTGGTCTACTCAACCCTCCAGCATCAGTATCGATGGCTTCCCAGTCCTTCAAGAAATTCCAACCGAATGTTGCGACTTTGACGATGATGTTATTGAGGGCACAACGCGGGGAGGATCCTCAAGCATCTTATGCATCAACGGTACTCAGCATTGTCAAGAGCTATGGGGTACGATACTTTCTGAATTTCTGGGGAACTGTTCTAAACGTAGAAAACTTACAGCAATGTCCTACATATGTCAAGCCCCTCATTCAAGCCGTGTATGAATTCGGAGCAGAAATCATCAGAACCAACGCCAAAATGGATCCAGAGTAAGCTGTAGTTTCAGAAAGTTCAAGCAAAATGACCTGACTGACCGTTATAAAAAGAGACCTCTCTTGTCTACAACACATTGAGGTTGTCATGCTCAAACCAGACTCAGACTCCTCCCCACTCTTGGTCATGCAAGCTGGGACATATGTAAATCATTTTCAATCCAAGCTTCGTGAAATTGTGAGTCATATATCTCATCATGCTAGCTGTTTGACGAACGAGCTAATTCTACTTTCAATAGACCTCAGAAAAGCCCCCACAACAATCTAGAGGTCTATCGCTTCCTCCGCCGCATTCCCAACGCACTCTAGTACGGGCCGAGGATGAAGCGAATAAAGGGCCAGGGAATACCCGCAACAACACAGACTCCAATGATAACGTTCCTAAATCAGAGATCACATACGACAACGTGAAAGATGGGTCGTGCAATCCTCTGATGGATTCACCTGTCTCCTCTGCCTTAGTGCTCGAAGGCGATATTCCGGATCTCCAGTTAGATCCCCGTTCCCGTCCCAAGTCCAAGTCCCTTCCTCTGCGGTCACGAACAAAGGAAAGCATCGTCGACTCCTTAAAGGTTAAATCCAAATCGTTGGATCTTCGTCTCAAACATCATTCTAGAACTGGCTCAACGCAACTACGAGCGGATTCGGATACTCCACAGCATGGACAGTGGTCTCTCCACGTCACAGAAGCCTCTGGCGGTATGAGAAAGTATCTGCACATGTTGGTCTCTCGTAGGCCGACTCTTTCGAGGCAATCCTGGGTGATTTAGATCTAGATACCGGCGCACACCCAGGAAGGTTTCATTGCTTTGTTCATCAGCACGCTTCACCTTTAGCCTGCCTGAACCAAGATGGGGCCATTTCTACCTCTAATTTATCTTGACGTGGTGCCAGCCTTCTAGTAAGGCTTTGAATTGGCATCCCGGGGAGGATCCTTAGGTGACCTCGTAAAGACAGCTCGTGTATCATGAAATCAGTATGCTGTTCGTGGTCGATGTCTCTACGAGACTCTATCATATTTATTTCTCATTTATAGAACGGATGTTCTCTTTTCGCAGTTACGATGGCATGTACTTACATGAACATCTCCACTTCTGACCGATACCATAGTATATAGCTTGCTACTTCTGAGTACTTGATTCAATATGATTTCATTCGCACAGCACCACCATTACAGCCTGTTACCGCGCGCATACTTTCTGACAGTATGATAGATTTCTAAGACAGCAGAAGAACCTCCCAATTCAATCGGAAAGATGATGTTTCCTGGCGTTAATGCAGGGCATACTCGAAAACCACAGTGCAGCTTTGATTGAATCACGAGTACCTGGTAGTTTGAGTAACGACTCTCAGTGAATGAGCGTTGTTGAACATCGTTCATCATATATTTGATGGTCGAAGGAAGAAACTAAGTATTGATTAGTACACTAAGAGGTAACATAGCAAGAGTCGGATAGCATAGTTCAAGTGTATGATAAGTCCTAGTTTCAAGATTCCTAATGTCTATTGCTGAAAACGCAACGAAGTTTTGTATCGTGAGGGCGAATCGTGCTAAGTGTAACAATAGTAAGTACAATGTATGTGGCATGGGTTATAGAAGGAAATGAGCCCGGCGAGCCAGCATGGGCTCAAAGTAGTTTTGTAGCCTCAGTGCGAAACATTTCTAGAGCATATTGATCGATAGGGAAGTCCTAATGCAAGAAATGCGTTGTCGAGCGTTAGGCGTTAATGGATTGGGTCAGAATCATGTTACATACATCTAATCGCACCACAATCAATCCATTTAATGTTTGCATGAACTCCCTGGCTTGTTCTTCGTCGTGTTGAGTGAACCTGCCAGGAGACTTGATGAGTCTCCGTAGGAAATGATTGATTCGTTCCAAAGTTCTGGGAATATCGGTATCAGTCAAGACTTCCTCATATAGACTGATACACCTACTGTTCCAATCGTTCGACATCCGAATCGACCACAAATCTCATCTGTCGATACCGCAGATAATTCTGGGTTGACTCGGTCATAGCCTTCAGAACGAAGTGTGCTTTTGTTGCTGCATCGAGCGGCAGCGACGTTAATGACTGGTACTGAAAGCCTGCTCCATCTTGATTGATCAACCAAGGGTATTTGGGATCACAAAGGCCAAGAGACTATGAACGTTATCATCGAGAATCATTGTCGGTGTTATGATAAGACTGACAAGGACGTGAATGTTGCTTACCTGGTTCAGTTTCAAGCAGGCATACCCCAACTCCGCGAGTCTACTTGTACCGTCTCGACGATGGGAGGAAAGAAAGAATTTGGTGTCCTCGTAATTCGCTTGTTCTCGGTCTGTCATGATCAATCAGCTTATGGTGGGTAGTTATTGTATGATAAACGCGATACAACTTCAGTTTATATATCTTTTGCGAGGCTGTACGACGTAAGTGAGTAAACGCTGAAAACACATCAAGAAAATAGAAGAATACATGGTCCGTTCCACCTTTCAAACTTGCTCAATGGGAATAGGCGCTATCTAGCGGCTCTACTGCAGAGGCGAGCGCAGGCGACGATTCATGTGAGTTACCTGCCATTGTCATTGTCAATTGAAAGTCACTCTTCGAAAAAGCACCCCGAGTTCGGAGCCAACGTATTTCACTAAAATTCTGCAACGTTTGTTCTCAGGAATCAGATTCTGATTGAATTGATAAATGCAAACTTTCCTACAACAAAGAGCATCCAAATGCTTCGAGGCTATGTGATAGTCTGAGTGTGCGAGCGCGTCAACAGCTCCGAATACAGTTCTGACCGACGAGATCGACAATGACTCGAGCCTCTCGGAGTTATCATCGTAGGCGTCTAGTGTCCCATTTCTGAGTTATACGAAGAGGGGCTGTGGATATCGATGAGATATATCAATCGACATGACTTGGCCTCTGAGTCAGAGATGTCCTGGAACGACGGACAGATATGTTGAAAATGACACAAACTTTGAAGGTTGGAATTTGAACGTGGAGGTTGGGTAGACGCTAGGAGCGGGAAGAGAGAAGCCATTCTCGTCAACCAAACATCCACTAAACCAAATATGTGGTTATTGGTTTGTCGAATCTCTTGGGCGCTCGGATTTAGACGTGTTTTTTTCACATACTCGGACCACTGGGTGCATCATAAAATTTTCATTTCCTGAGGAGGACGATAACCAAAGGTCAGTGGCATTAGAGATCATCAAGGAATTATCGACTTCAAGTTTTCTGAAATAAGAAAATCTCTCTGGAAGTCACTTTCTGGTCAACTCGGACTTGCAATGACGGGAAGTCAAAGAGCTAAGACGGGGACTAAGTGATATAGTTCAGCTCCCTCGTATGCTTCATAGTTTTCAATGGATGCTGGATTCTATTTGTGAGCACTGAATGACTCTATACTGTTTCACTGGCCTTTTTGGAATACAGATTGGTTTAAGAGATCATGGTATAGTCGGTGCTCGAGGATGCGAATAATGAGTCGATTCAGAAGGAAGGTCGGTTCAGCTACCAGAATCAGCGTGAAGAATCCGGAGGAAACAGAATCGGTGGAGGCAAGTGAGAGTCAGACTCCTTCCCATCCGCTCTTGCAGGTAAAAAAATTTTGAGAAAGAGTCGAGAGGTTACCTTATATAGCTTATCATACTCTATCTTATCTTATCCAAATCTTATCTTATATCACGTGTGTTTTAAATTTTTTTACCTCGCAAGAGCGGCTCGATAGCGATGCTGGTGGAAGAAATTAAAATAATTAACTAATTCCTAAAGAGGAAAGAGGAGGAAAGAGAAAAGAGAAAAGAGAGAAACCTACTTCATTTTTCACCACATATTCTGCGCTCTTAGGTCACAGATAATACATGAAGTTGATCCCATCAGTAGAGTTGATGCAGAGCTCTGTTGACCAACTGTTGACGTTACCTGCAAAGAATTCACCTTCGAAATCCATATTTGGACACTATTCATCGGATACTGAAGTATCCGGTGTGCCATTTCTTGCCGGACACCTGGATAGCGTTCCCGAAATGGAATAAACTCACAGTTTTTTTTCCGTTGCACGACTCGATTGGACGGTCGTCTTTGACATTGACGGCGTACTATCACTGATCAGCAATGATCAACGGTCAAAAACAAGGGAGCGAAGTTATTACGAGGTTATATTACATGCTATATTCCAAGATATTTATGTGCAGCCTTTGTCAGTTCTGAGGGTGGCCCGCATCTGGGTCTATTAGGATGTTTCGAGCTTCGTCCTGCGCACATCGTAATTGCAAGTGCTCCACAATCTCGACAAGTGAATTGGCACATAAACCATGCACTCGTGCCTTTACACTGACCCGCTGCTCGCCCACACCGTATACAATGTCGACCTGTTCTGATCCGCTTGGTGGCAGGTTCGGGCTGAGCCTCTGTGGTTCGCTTGTGACTTATTTGAGTGGTGATGGTATGCATATCGCTGCTGTGATTGATGGCTTCAGCCTGTGTTGAAGTGTAGTCAGGATTATCTCACCTGTGAGTCAGAGTCTCCGAAATCTCTATGAACCCCTTTGTTACTTGTTGACGAAGAAGAGGTGCTTCTGGTGCATGTACAATCAGATCACCACGTCCAGGGTCCCGGGTTTGTTTCTTGATTGTGTCTGTGACTTCAAAAGCTTGCGAGAGTGACTGCTTCAGATTTGCGGTCTTCTCCCAGTCGCTACTAGCATATTGAAACAAGTGCTCGGAGAGCTGTATACTCGGACATCAGCAGAATAAACGGAACCTGTATGAGTGTACATACCTTATAATAGACCTCGGGATTTGTCTCAGCATGGCGGTTCCAAATCTTGACAGCATTGACAGAGAGTGCGGTCCGACTAGTGTAGAATTCTTTACATGTAAGCATTAGATGGTTGAACAGTTTGCGTTCGGGAATAGAACAGAGTGGAAGGACAGCCTTGGAAGTACCCTGAAGCTTGGCCAAAAATGCTTGCTTTCGCTTGCAGTCTATTCCGGGCATATAGGGTTGCATGCCCGAGGCTTCGATAACGGACGAAGGGAGAGGTAGAATCCCAATTTCTTCGTTTGTTTGCTTGTAGAGATTTCCGTTTACCCAAATCGATGATGCATGAATTGGAGTGCACTGTGGGTAATATTCGGCCAGTGTCAGTTCGAGTTCTTGGATTTCATTTGTCAACCAGATATAGTCATGGTTGCGAAACTTTTGCCCAGTGGAATTGAATGTCCCTACCTATGAAAAGTTAGATGGTAGGCAGATAATTCAGGAGCGTATGGTCTTACATGTAGATTATGATGTAATACAAAGTCCAACAAACATGCTCGCATATGCCGGATGGATGTTCCACGGGTAGGCATTCGAGGGCGCAGGTGAGTATGAACACCACCTTCGGTCATGTTTGTACCACGGATGCAGCGCCAAACCCGTAAACCACCAGACTGGAAGTCTAAGCCAATGCAATAGTACAACGGTACACCAGGAGGATCCGACAGATAACCATTTCAGACAAGCTCCAGGATGTTCTTCATGACCTTCCATGTTGAAGAGCTAAACAGAGGTAGACCGGTCTTTGCGTCTTTGAGAGGACCATATTTGGAAAAGACGTCGTGAATTGCAGGGTAGAGTAGCTCAGGGGGTGGTATAGTACGCCGAACATGTTTCCAAACCCAACGAGACTTGAACTTGAGCATGAAATCCCAGGTGAGCCCCTTAGTTTTCAGCCAGTCCAACACACGACGCTTATCCTCAGGGTGAGGAATCAGCATTGCATCGCGTAACGCCTGTGCAAATGGGACACGAAGGGCATGATTTTTTGGGAGATAGATCATGTTGAAAACATGGAAAGGATCTTTCAGAACACGGCTCCGAATGATATGTGCAAACTCCGATAGCGCAAGATCACGGTGACCAAGTACTTCTTCGGCAGTCCGAGCACTGGATTCATCACATTCTACACCGTCAAGCTCTACCGCAGCTTCACTCGATCCAGATTCGATCAGATGACCAAGTGCTTCTGTAGCTTCGAGTGATGTTGTATCATCCTCGCATGCGTCGCGCCGAGTGTCAGTCGTGGAATCTGCACAAGGCTTCGGGTTAGGAACGGGACTGTGATATGACTTGGGAGGTGAATGGGAATGTATGTTAGGCATGATTCGGAGATGACTTCTCAGACAAACAACGTGGAATGGGAGTTCTCCGAAATCACATAGAGAGCGCTTTTGAAGTTTTGCACCGGGCACGATGATCTCATCAATGCAAACAGTCGTCTGAGTGCTGGTGAGCTGGATACCAAGCTTGATTGGAGAAGTCAGTAGACCCCGAGCGATGATCTTCTTCTTATCACTGCTTAGAAGAACGACCCGGGTTTCGAATGGAGTTGACGGAGTGATGAGCTCAGGCAAGGGAATTGCGTTGATATGGTCAAAGAGCGCCCAGCTTGCATAGGCATCGAGTGCAGCGTAATTGATTTGTGCAGAGTTCAGCTCGTCGTCATCCCAGTTGGTACTGATACGCTCCGAATGATTCTTTGGAAGACATCGACCAAGTATCTCTGCAGTGAGATCTGCGAGCGACATTCGTGCATCCGAAATCAAGAACCGTTGCTTTGCAAAAGTCCCGAGCTCGATTCCACCGCAGAATGGGCCCTTCCCTGAAAGCGTTTCAAGTTGTCGGAGATCAGCTGCTACCATACGACCCGCTTTGATGATGCGAGGCTCTTTGAGAAATAAGACCAGCTGATGGGGAAGCTGTTGGGCCGCTACTTGTTGTCCTATCTGTTGAATCAGTTGCACATCAGGTAACTTTCTTCGGACAAACAGAATATGTAGGTTACCTTCAAGATAAAAATCTCATCCCTGAGGGCAATCTGAACGACAGCTGTAGGTCCTCGGCCCCGAATGCGTCCGTCATCAGCCATATCGACGTTCCATTCTGAATCGAAGCCGACAACCAAGAAACCTCCTGATGTTGGGAGGAGATCCATGATTGCGCGTAGTGCATTGTCAATTGAAGCAGTTGAGTCGAGAATCCTGGGAACGATATGATCCGGAATGGAAAGTAGAGGGAGATATGAATGCTTCTGAACAGGTATGATTCCTTCAAGAAGCAATGGAAAGCATTCTTCGAGCATAGACTTGTCGGATATGTTATCAGTGTAGAATACTTCTGGTTCCTCATGGCCGTATAATTTGAGGGACGCGCGCATCTTCTGGAGGGCATCGGTGAACTGTGAGTGTGCTTTGGTAGCAACAAAGTTGCAGACCCGGATTTCGCCTTTCTCGTTGGTGACAGTGAGGAGAGCGATGAATATCGGGACACCGTCGACTTTAGCAATATGTTTTGCAAGCTAAGATCTATCAGTGAAGGCATTGATAAGGGAAGATATAATCGTGTACCTTGTAGCTGTGATCTATTGCACAAACACGCCCACTTAACATTGCTGTATGTTGGTTGAAATCGTCTTTGTGGCTTTCGATGAAGCTATCGTAGATGTCGCGGAACCACTGTCCACTAGGAACAAAACCATGAAGACCGTTATCCGAAGTGTCTTCGAATGGTGGGAAACAGGTGTAGGTTTGGCCAGGAAGGTTGATACGTGATAACGCTGTATGCAGATACTGGCGACGAAGTTCATCGTATCTCAGTAGATGTTGAACACGGAACATCGCTGCCACCTGATGAGCGCCCATCCCACTCTGGATACAAGACCGTAGAACACCGAATGCTCGCAACGATAGACCGCTTCGCCAGGTAAGATGGGCTGGAAATTGAGCTGCAAGGGGTGCATCGAGTTTGGCCAGAATGCGACGATCCCAGCTTCGGTAGCATTTTTTACACGATGGGCAGCGGTAGGCAAAACCTATAATCCAGAAGGAACAGTCGATATCAATGATGCGGCGTGGGCGAGGCAAAATTCCGTGTCGATATAGTGTTTGGTTGCATTGAGGACAGCCGATACCCTCTGTGAGATCTTCGGGATCCCACAGGAAGAACTTTGGAATGAAAAGATCACTGGGGCGGACATGAATTTTCTCCAAGACAGACCAAGGAGACTTTTCTGGGAACCAGAATGTACCCGCTGCATAAAGCCGGGAACGCCCTGCAAGACTCGCGCGATCAGCTTTCACTTGAGAGATTGCCTGGTCGAGTGAGGCTTGAAACCAGGCAGGGTAAGGCTTGTGTATTCTCTTCTTCTTCTGCTGTTGCTGTGAAGAAGCATCTCGGGAAAAGTTTTTGTTCCCTTGTTCCTCTTCGTCCTCGAGTTCGTCTTCGTCTTCTTCGAGTTCACCTTCATCCTCGGAGTCCTCACCCATGTCGTCCTCACCTATTCCTTCAGCCATTAGAGAATCAACGCCCTCTGGAGCCTCATCATCGTCGATATTCAGATTGTCGGTAATAATCGAATGCGATAGAGACTCGGGGTCTGGTTCAATACGCGGCGGCTCCGGATAGCTCTCAAGATCAGAGGACGATGCGGAAACTTGAGCCCATTCGAGCACAGTACGGCGAGATGACGACGGCGATGGTGTTATGGATGCAGACTCAGAACCAGGGTTGGGCATATCAGATGTAGTCTCAGTGGTGTGTGATTCAACAAGCATCAGATTAGAATGTGTATGTGAATTCGACGAGGTACGATTAGATACAATAGGATTAGAGTGAGGCGGCGATGGGGCAGATTGATGAGGTGTTGAAGAGGTAGAGCGGGGTTGCATCAGCATATCCCATGAAGATGGATTAGAGCCTGTTGCTGGAACAACCTGATAACATGTACATTGAAGTCCAGTAACATGAGAAAAAGATGAACTTACCAGACCAACAGCTTGATATGGTTGTGGATTAAGCCTTCTCTGCCTCTCTGCCTCTTTTTCGGCCTTCTGTTTGTGACATCAGGAAAAAGTATCTTATCCCTAGAGCATTTAAAGATACCCCCCAAATTTTAGGAACTTTTGAAGTAATCTATGGAGGCTTAGGTTTTTGAGGTTCTTTGAGGTTGCCTAGGTGTCTTTGGGGATCTTTCAGGATCTTTCAGGATCTTTCAGGAGCTTTAGGCACTTTGAAGCTGGTTAGGCACTTTGAAGCTGTTCAAAGGGCCTAAGAAATGGGGGGTATCTTTGAATGCCCTAAGCCTAAAACATTTTTCCTGATGGACCACTGCCGCGAGGTCGTCCAACGGATCGCTTCGGCATTGCCTGCCTATCAGACACGAATTTCGGAGCAGTTTGGCTGCCTTTCGGTCTTCCTATAGGGCGATGTTCTGTCTCAGCGGCAGATGTAGGGGTGTTGACAAGTGGTGAGCTGGCGGAGTTGCTGGGTTGATAGAATAGAAATTGAGTACTCTGGGTGTTGAGTGAAGACATTGAAGATATCAGAATTATAGAGCAGGTAAGATACAGTTAAATAGAGGATAAAGAAACGAACAAGCAGAGAGCGCAGAGGAGATGGGATCCGAGCGAGGAGTAATGATCGTGAGAATATTTCCATATCGAGTGATTATCTAATAATTCGCTATTCGCTATCGCTATCGTCCACCAGCATCAGTATCGAGCCGCAAGAGCGACTGGCATAAAATGTCTAAGCGCCGGATGGTCTTGTTTGGTTCCACTTTGTAGCGCTCATTATTTTTCACTCAACAATCCATTCATTGGCCACAATGTGGTGAAGTAGCCATATTGGATGTAATATGTGTAATTAGATGTAGGGTAGCTACCCCCAAAATCGTGATAATGGGCATTGATGATATGGGCGCTATAAAATTTGAATACTGGAACCAAACAAGACCATCCGGCGCTTAGACATTTTATGCCAGTCGCTCTTGCGAGGTAAAAAAATTTAAAACACACGTGATATAAGATAAGATTTGGATAAGATAAGATAGAGTATGATAAGCTATATAAGGTAACCTCTCGACTCTTTCTCAAAATTTTTTTACCTGCAAGAGCGGATGGGAAGGAGTCTGAGTGAGAGTCTGAGACTCCTGAGGCGCAAGCTTACGTAAGCTTTTCCAGGTTTTGAATTTTCTTTCACTGTCAGGGCCTGGTCAGGCCCGCCGTTCCTTTCTCGTATTTCCACTATGAAGTCTTGTTTTCTTGTTTTCTTCACATGCCAGCTTCCGTAAACCTCTAGCCTCCCTCCCACTGACAATCCCCATTGCTTGCACATAGTTTTCGCGAAAATCAGCCCTCCTCGTATCCCTGTAGACGCTATCGAATTTACGAGTATCACAGTTACTATTGAAATTCGGACCTATTCGGACGAGACTGCAACGAAGGGTGTCACACACAGGGAACTCGATGCGACCGTCATTGCTCAAGATTTCTATGGTTAGTACCCAAACTCAGATCATGAATATCTCTGTGCACTGATTGTATAAAATTCCAGGTTTCAGAAAACAACAATGCGAGCATGAACCAACAGTAAGTATACACGCGCAAAAGTGGAGCCCCATAGCGAAACTCGTCTTCAATGAAATCAGGAGCTCATACATCAACTCACCATTGAACACAACACGGTGTTACAGATCTCTCTGCTGCTGGCAGTCTCTGTATCCAGGTTATTCCGTCTTCGCAGCTGAGGTGTGTCCTGCGCATTACAACCGAGTTAAAGATTGTGCTCGAGCTCACCACACGTCTACGTAGATGTCCACTACAAAAAGCCTCTGCAGGATCTCCAGTGACCAATCAATCCATCTACTTCAATGGCCCCCGAATCTTCGGTTAACTTTCAACCGGCAATCCCTGCTCTGAATTTGTTGAGGGTCAGAGCAGAGCGTAAGGACGATCCCCTTGCGCCTTATGCATCGGCAGTGCTCAACATCGTGAGCACTTATACCAAGGTATAGGAAATTCTCTTCCCAAAATCCGCCACGTTTACGGGGAGATAACTAGGACTCTCCCACCGGTGTCAAAACCCTCGTCAAAGCGGTGTACGAATTTGGGGTCAAAATTGTTCAAGATAATGACAAACCAACTTCGGAGTGAGTAGGCTGTACATCATGTATATAGTTAGAAACGGTCTTTGCTCAAACCTTCTCAATTCGACAGTGACCTCTGTAATCTACGATTCATCGAGGCGCACATAAAAGCAAACGCCAGTGACCCACACTTGGTCTCCAAGGCTGGCTTATGGTCCACTCTGTTTCGGTTAGAGTCAAAGGTCTGTGAACCTTGCTTAACCCGATCCGCCTGTTCGACGAATTGTTCATTCAATCGATATAGACCAAAACTGGAGGCTTATCACGTCCAAGTCCATTCTTGCAAGGTCTATACCAGCCTCGCTTTTATGCTTGTATATTCAATCACGCCACTGGGAATATCTACACCACCACGAACAATAATTCGTCGTCGTACCTGAATTGTAACAACACTGTGGTCAGTTCAGAGATCACGTATGACAAAGTCGACATCAACGTGTGTCGGCCTCGAAGCGACGCACCTGATTTTTCTCCATTGACCCCCATTGGTGATGGTCTTGGCCCAGAGAGTAACACGCTCGACCCTCACTCGAATACCCATTCCCCCCACAGTGGGGCTTTTCCTTTGAGCTCACCGTTACGAGGACAGGACGACACTTCTGATACGCCTCTTTTTTCGCCCTTACAGTCACCAGGAGATACAGTTGGCTTACCGATCAATCACAGCACGGTGGACGTTTACTCCGAGGCGAAACACAAACCCAAAGCTGCGCATCCCACGCTGCGTCTTCAACCAATTGAACCCGGATTCAACGACCAGTCATCTTTCACTCCCCTCAGCCCAAGTGCCCGACCATCTCCCATTCTTATAGCTAGTGCTTGTCTTGTGAGATCACCCACTACACCCATACAGCATGTTACCCCGAGTCCCACTTCTCCACAGCATGGAAAACGACCTCTTCACAGGAGGGAAAATTCCGATGGCTTGAGAAGGGCGCTGTTGAGGCGATCTGTTGAAATCAAGCTTATGACCCCCATCGAAGGACATACCTGCAGTGTTACTTCGTTCCTTTTCTCACTGGCACCCCTCGTGCTTCGTCCCAATCTGATGTCAGTCTGTCATGCATCCGAAAAAATATACCGTCAATTTGTTGAATTTCTCTCTACTTGGACGGCTTTCAAGCTTTCTTGCCAAAGCTCGGGGTTGGCTTTCCAGTCCCAGGCACACTGATGAAAGGACAACGCGACCTCGTTGTTTCAGCTTTCGTCTCAGCGCTTGCTCTGTGGTTGGCGACATTATTTATCACTAATCTATCAAGACCTAACTTATCGATATTTCATCGATACTTATTGTATGTAAGTTGTAACGAATTCGATGTGAACTGGGTAGCTAGTACTACATGGGGACTCTCTGGTAGATAACCTCTTCGTCATGATCCTTTCTGTACTGTAGTCAGTGTATTCCTTTTGTAGTGTTAGCTATTCCTCTTGTAGCCTTTGTTGTACTGTATCTATATGCCCCCTAGGCTGGAGTCTGGGATAGCAACGTCACTATGATAATCAGAGCTGCTTATGAGTCCGAAATGAACGACATACTAATAAACTGTCTTGACAGATTAAACCGCATTTCTTCTCTATTCAGATTGTATCCTGCAATCACGAAAGCTGTAAACTGGCTGTAGACCAGATCAACGCTTGCCCCCTGAGGCCTGAGGTTTTGAGGTATTCTTGGAGGTATTAATTAGACGCACAATTTGTGAGCTTCGTACTTACCGGTAATTTTTGGGGAACATTGGGAACAATACTGACCCGCCGGTATGTGCGGGTCTGCTGTATCTACTTCCTCATTTGCCTGACCCCATACGCAGCGTGTTTATACTGTCCATGGAGTATGTCAGAAGATATTAACATTGGCAAGAGATTCTATGAGCATAGAATTCATTCAATATCATCAACTCTCCATTATATGATTGACTTCTATCTTTGGCCAGATAGACAACCTGGACTTACAAACTTCCAACCACAAAAAATCGGAACACCTCAGTTTTCAACCAGGTTTTACTTACAAGCATCCTCTGCTGCCATGCAATGAATCATAATGTAATTGCTTCTCTTCTCGAACTTGCTCCATACCTAGCCTTGGGTTTATATCCAATATCAAGAAATACTTGTAAATCATCTAAGAAACAGCTATCATTCTGTCCCTACTGTGGAATTATCTTTATCTGGCTTCACTGGAGTGTGCAGCCATCATGTCTAAACTATTCAAAACCATCAACCTGAGTGATTCACAATGATATATCAAATTTTGATTAGATCAATATTGACTGTCAACCAGATTATTCTCGAATATGGTTGAATCAGCCTTGACTATCAACTAGATCACTGTTGACCATTGATGAAAATTACATTAGATATATAATAATTGATGTAAGTTATTTATTGTTGCCAGCATGAATGTCAACCTCGAATGTCAACCTCAACTGTCAACCTCAACTGTCAACCTCAACTGTCAACCTCAACTGTCAACATAAACTGTCAACATAAACTGTCAACATAAACTGTCAACATCACTAACATGCATTGTTGTTTGCTCTAGCATTGCTTCTTGACCATCCAATACTAGTTTCTTCACAGCTCAAATTTTTTGTTCTTTGGAAGACTTCACTTATAAAAGGCTTTCTTTCAAGTTCTTCATGCTCTCAAGTTCTTTCTTCAGAAGCTTCCACCATTAGGTATATCCTGTTTAAAAATCTTGAATCTTTAAACTCAAACTTCAATATAGACTTCCTGCTGATTTTACTATTCAAATTGTCCAGCTATGAATAACTCTGGCACATATCATGGTTTGTGTAATTTTTACAAGTATGATGATTTTCTGCTAAAGTTTGTTACTCAGTTCCGCCAGAACTTATCATCAAAATCTTGAAATTTAGGATTGCTGATGCACTGGCACCAAGAGAACCCTACTTTGATGAAGACTGGACTCCAGAAGACAGGAAAAACCAGGACTCTATCTATGCCAAAGATAGAAGGGATCTGGTCAAACTCCATAGAGTTTGCTCTTATTTTGCAAAGATCCTTCCAGAGCTCCTCTATGAAAAACTGAACATCAAATCCCAAAACAGAGCTAATGGGCTTTTATCAGTTATCCAGAATCCTGCTACTCTCACTGGTGCCTTTGCTGGAAAAATCACCCATTTGGAGTTTATGTTTGCCATCAGCAGTTCCCATTCCTGGCCAACAACATCTGCTATACTTGCTCTTACTCCCTCTGTCACCACTTTGGCCTTAGGGTTTAGTGCACAGAATCCATACTTTATCATCTCCCTCACCAAGTTTGTGGAAACTTCTCTTCCTCCCAATGTCAACACCCTTGTCTTGAGGATGATCACCAATGAAACTCCTATAGATGCCATGGTCATTCTAGGCTATCTAGATAATCAAACTTGGAGCCACACTGCTTGGTGCCAATTTTTCACTGCCATACCCCACATCTCTACTTTTGCCCTCCAAACTATTCAATTCATTGTCTGGCCTCCCCTGAGGCATGCAGAAATTCATCTGCTCCGAATGTGGCTGACTAACTGCAAACCAGCTTTAAAGGCAGTAGAGCTTATATATGGTCATAGCATTCTTAATCCTGCTCTTCATGTAGTGCTTGAGCACCAACTTGGTGCCCAAGCTTTTGCAGCTTTGGGTCAACATGAACTTCTACCTCCTTTTGTTTGTTCTAGGTTACTTAGAGAGGGAAATAGCCACAATTGGGCTTATGATAAAGGTTGTTTACCTGCTACCTTATCTGCTTTTCCTCACCTTAGAACCTTTCCCTGGGATTCCTATGCATTTAGCTTTGCTTGAATTTGCTATGCTGTTTATCAACTTACTTACTTGAATTTGTATGCCAATATTGCAAAGTAGCTGACTGGAAAATAAATTACTGCAATGATTAAATTTACTGAATCCAATGGTGTCAAACTATCAGATAATTTCTAAGTTTTTATATTGGATATTGAAAAATTTCTCTGTATATGCAAAGCAGATTCTGAAATCTAATACAATGAGTAAGTATCTATAGGTATGTTTTCAATGAAATATAAAAGGATCAAAATTTTCTAATCTAGAAGTTATTGGGATCCATAGTTCTAATGAAAGCAAGTCCATCAACCCAAAGAGCAACTACTTCTTGTTCTCTAGGTAGCCTTTCATGATATAATAAATGATAGTTCAGTTGAGTAATCTGATCATGATTGAGGAAACCTAAAGGAGGATCAACAACTACTTCATTGAGATCTGAGGGAGGACCTCTGTTTCCAAGCCAAGATGCAGATCCTTCATTGCCATAGTTTCTCCTTAGATTACGCAGCAGTGCTTCATCCTGAAGCCCCTCCCAATCCACTCCAAACACTTCAAGCTCCTCATCTGACATGGCAAATTGTTCAAGAGAGCTGCCCCTTACTCCATGAACAAGAGAGTCAAATACAAACATATCCTGAGGGCTTCTTGCAGGACCATGTCTTTGGGAGATCCTATGGCTATTCCATGATTCTGCAAAAAATGCAAGCTGCTGATTGATGATTGGGAGAAATAGATGTTGGAGAAGCCATATATGATTGGGATTTGTGACCATGAGATTGTGATGGGTTTCAAGTCTAGTAAGCATATTGTGCCAAGTTTGGCTACAATAGTGGCTAACATCCACCCAAAGCCTCTCAATCCTGACATTGTGAACAGATCTATAGTTTTTTAAAAAAGCTCAACTTCAATATTGCTAAAACCATATTGACTCATACCTTCCCCATATATAAGACCCACGGCCCTCACCTCTTGCATGCTCCATAAAAGCAGCTACCCATATGTTTTCAACTCCATGATCCCCACGTACCCTGATAGGAACACCATAGATTTCTGCAGCAGAGATAAACAAGCCAAACACAGTTTGACCACGATTGTTATCGTTTGCTCTAAGGCCAGTGATCAGCCTGGAATATCCATCAATAAAGCCATGAATGACTATTCCCCATCTGATTAATCCTATTATATTTTAGCAAAGAAGATTATAATATTGATTTAGAGAAATTAACTTACTATGATGACCATCATGATGCCAAAGTGCATTTGGACCTGGTACAGAATAGATTCTCCTTTGAATTCTTATCCTATCAAAAACTCTATGCACAGGATCAATGCGGATAAGAGATTGTCGAATTCTGTGGTAAGGGACAATGATGTTGAGCCTGCGCAACATTCCATCCAGTATTCGAATCCCTGCACGATGGTAATGGACAAGGAGATTACCAATGATGGAATCAAGTTGTTGATCAGATACAGCTGACAAGTAGCTATTGGAAGAGGAAGAGGTGGAGGAAATTGTAGCAGCTTGAATCCTAACATTTTCAGGCAGTTGAGATAAATGTGGCACTGCTGTATCCAATAGATTATCAAGAATATGAGGATGATCATCTTGAACTGAAGAGGAAGGAAGTGCTGAGCTATGAGGGAAGGGGTTGGAACCTGGTGTAGCAATTCCAGTTTCCAAAAGGCGCCTTCTAAGGGTAGATCTTGAAACATCCAAGAAATAACTAATACCAGAAGTGGACCTTTGGCTATAGGCAAAGTTGAGGAAGTTTGGATCAACAACTATCCTTGGCCTGCCAGGTCTACCTGTATGCTGGGTATACACAACTTCTGGCCTTCCAGAATGAGAGGCTTCAACACTTTCATGATAAAGTGCTCTAATATCCAGAATCATGATTTGAATGTTGCTTTGTAAAACAGAAACTTCTTCTTGTTCAAACACATAATAATACTATAAAAGATTCAATAAAGATAATGTGACTACACCAAATACAAAGGATACCTCACTTGATTGATGATTGAGGCAAAAGACTCCAGATTTTCTCCAAGTAATTGAAGCTGAAATGAATCCAAAGGTTCTGAGTGCAGGTTTATCACTGTATTGTAAAACTGTTCATGATAAAACCTAATGGCATCTGGAAAAGTAGTCATATTTATTGTTGGTGTATCTTCTGGATCAGGTTGACCAAGAATCCAAGGTAGGATGAAGGCAAGAGCAAGCAAAAGAGATTGGATGCCAAAGAAATACATGGGTGGCACAGAAGTAATTTTGGGTATTTGTCTCTAGTCAGATGCTTTATAAGCCATTCTGGATCAGAATCTGATTCAGGATACCAACCCAACCCGAAACCCTGTAGCAATGTTCCCGAGGTTGCCGGTGCCAAAGTTTATTAGAGAATACAGAAAAACTAGGGAAAAGCATATAGATTGAGAATATCTGATCTGGGAAGCCAGATACAAGAAGTACAGGAAGTATTTGTAGAAATAAATAGATATAGTAGAAAATCTAAGGGAATGTTGGCAAGGGAACATTGGTGGTGAGGAGTGTTGGTAGCAAGGAGCATTGGTGGCTGTTAGGTGATCATACACTCTAACCTTTGAATACACCTGAGTTTGATAGCTATGAGTTAGTCATCTGGAGAAACGGTGCAAGAGCTGCTAAGCAAAATGTCTTACGCCAAAAATCAGGACTTGGAAGGACTTGAGGTATCCTTAGTTATGAGACTTGGTCAGAGAATAGAAGAAGTAGAGAGTTCAGACAGAGTTAGAGGAAACAATGATCAAATAGCTAGAATAACCAAACTAAGGATACATGCAAGTACATAGGGTTTTTATAGGTATTTTGTAGGTAATATATAAAAGGTAAGTAATATAAATGTATGTCGGTCGTGAGTTGAGTCAACGGGAATTGGAAAGACTCGGGTTGACTCAAGGAGCGCCGGGACTCTAAGTCCTTGATGATTAGAAGTGAAGATGACTCGAATTGACGTGAATAGCGTCAATCCGGTCATGAAATACAATGATTGGAGTAGGCAAAGAAATGCAACCACATGAAACCCACCGTTCCGCGTAGAGGAAATGAAACAAGTGTGAAAGCCAAAACCAGGGACCGCAGTCAAAACTGCAAAGGGAATCAGTGGAAACGACGAGGCTACATACGTGGGGCGACGAATAACCGCGCGATGAAAGTGTAAGCTGACGGAGAATCATGGAATTGCAGGAAGGATGAGGGTCGAAAGCTTCCGGTTCCAGAATTCCAGGGAAAGTGGATCGTTGTGGTTGGGTTTGAATAGGACAGCGACGATGGGGGAGGCATGAGGGGACCAGGTCCAAGGGACTTGAAGCAGCGGCGAGTCATTCAATGACTCGCCGGAAGTGGTTAGTTCTACAAAAAGAATAAGAATACATATAGATGAGCGTAACCGCCACTTTTGGCAACCTCTAAGACCTGTTAGCGGATGCTGGAACCACGACGTTACGCATGTGACGGAGCCTGCCTGGCTGGTCAAATTGAGTTAAGAGGCAAAAAGGGTCATCACTAGTGGTTCTCTTTGCGGACTAGGCAGCGCGATGGTGCTAAGGAATCCACAGAAGGACGGAGCCGGTATTCTAGAAGCATTAGGCCTCATTCGGCTGTTGACGCGTTAGCGGGACCATAGATTTGAATGAAGGATTTGAATTGAAGGGAACGAAGTCTTCTGGAAAGACAAGAGATTGAGGTTGTGGAAGGTGTTCAAGGGAAGGAGATCCAGGAGGAATGGATGAGAAAGGAACCGAGGCATCAGCAGACATCGTCTACTGGCACCTTCTGACAGTCTAGTCAGTATTGGTAATCTGTTCTGTTGAATGGATTACGCACAAAAAGTATCCCGGATGGCAGACTGTTTCCTCGCGGTCTCCATCCCTTAGGTGTTCTTGTTTATGTGTTCCGTTGATGTCCAGAATAGAGAAGAACAAGAGGAGGAAGTCAAAAGAGGAAGGATAAAGGCGGAGATGGTGGAGGTTAACAGAAAAGGGATGACAAATCCCTTTAGACGCCGAAATAGCGCCGGCTTGGCAACGCTTCGGTCATTGACTAAAGGAGCGGGACTGGGTGCACGGGGTGGTTCAGCGTAAGACACCACTGCATTCTCTGCTGGAGTCATGCTACTGCAAGACATCGAGCAACCAACACTCTCAATGGTGCTGAACGCTTGGGATGCCCTGAATTTGTTGATGTCTTCTTCTGTAGGAATATAACGCTCACGTGGAAAAGTAGCGTCGAAACAACAGAATGGAGGATCATTGTCTTCTTCTGGAGGTATAATAAAGACGTTCGGCATTACGAGGACAGACATGGCTGCCTGACGTGGACCGGCACCACAAATAAGGGCGATTGGATACCGAGAACGCATCTCCCTTCCTGGTAAGAACAAATTAGAGGTACATCAGGAAAAGTACCCTTAGCCTAGGTAACCCAGAGATACCCCCCAAAACCTAGGCTCTCCCAAAGCACCCAAAGAAACCTGAGGCAAACTCAGGCTTGCCCAGGCTTTTCTAGGCAAACTCAGGCTTGCTCAGGCTTTTTCAGGCAAATTCAAAGTTTTTAAACTGCTGAGGTTTTGGGGGGTATCTCTAGGCAGCCTAGGCATCAGGTCAGTTTTGCTGATGTAGTAATCCATTCATTTGAACAGATTACGCACAAGGAATTATGAGTGGCAGGGCTTATTGCCAGTGCATCCACTTCGGTAAATCAGCCCCCCAAGCCCTTTCCATGTCCTTCTAGAGATCCCGCCAGTCTTGAGTATTTGAGGAGACAAAGAAGTAGAAGAGCCAGGAAACACAGAGGTTGTGGTAGAAAAGAGAGACGAGAGATCAGGTTTAAACGCCAGCAATGAAGTTCATGCCAAGTTAGCGCCCGTTTGGTATTTGTTTTAGGAAGGTTATCCTTTGGAGACTTGATCGTATGTGAAGGATATTCTGGAATTCTAGGCGGCAAATTGTCAAGATGGATGTTTGGAAGGAGCAATGACAAGAAGGAGTCATTGGGTAGCTGCCAGGAGGTAGTGGCGAGTCATGATTTCCAGACAGGATTCCAGCTCATGTTCCGGCACAGATTCCATTTTTTGAATACAAAACTTCTAACATTTCAGTAATAGATACTTTACAACTCAATTCAAAAGACCCTTGATTCTAGTCTTCGAATCATTTATGATGGCTTCTCTTTGATTGTGGATTGCAAAACTGGCGGTTTGTTTATTTACATTGCATACTTACAGTCTTACACACTTAGCAATGGTAGATAATAAAGCAGCATTATCCATGCCTCTTTTCGCTTGCTTCCCCATTTCCTCTCCTGCTCTCAACCATGACTGAGCCTTTCAAAGATCATTCAGGTTTGGTTTTTACTGATTTTTTTTGAACTTGAGTTGCTTAAAATATATCAGTTTATAGCTCTTATTACTTTGATAGTAATCAAAACCAATTTGATTCCGAATATTCTCCTAGTTCCGGTCTCATTCCGGGCTATGTTCTGCTTCGCCAAAAGCCATTCCCTGCCTCTTTGCATCAACAAGAACCTATCAACACATCGTGAGTAGACTTTGTCCATCCATCTGATGCATATCTATCTGACCTTTATTGCTACAACAGATACATCTATAAGCCCGACTCCTCTGGCACTGCAGAAGCCGATTCTTACTCCTCTCAGGCTGCCAACTACATCTCCGCTGCTGCAAATGCAGATCTGTTTATATCTGCTTCTGCCAACTCAAATACATACACCTACACCTACACATCTGCACCAGACTCGTACACGTCTGCACCAGACTCGTACACGTCTGTGCCAAACTCGTACACCTCTGCGCAAGACGCCTCGTACACCTCTGCGCAAGACGCCTCGTACACCTCTGCGCAAGACGCCTCGTACACCTCTGCGCAAGACGCCTCGTACACCTCTGCGCAAGACGCCTCGTACACCTCTGCGCAAGACGCCTCGTATAGCTCTGCGCAAGACGCCTCGTATAGCTCTGCGCAAGACGCCTCCTATAGCTCTGCACAAGACGCCTTGTATAGCTCTGCGCAAGACGCCTCGTATAGCTCTGCGCAAGACGCCTCGTATAGCTCTGCGCAAGACGCCTCCTATAGCTCTGCACAAGACGCCTTGTATAGCTCTGCGCAAGACGCCTCGTATAGCTCTGCGCAAGACGCCTCGTATAGCTCTGCGCAAGACGCCTCGTATAGCTCTGCGCAAGACACCTCGTATAGCTCTGCGCAAGACGCCTCGTATAGCTCTGCGCAAGACGCCTTGTATAGCTCTGCGCAAGACGCCTCATATAGCTCTGCGCAAGACGTCTCGTATAGCTCTGCGCAAGACTTCTTGTATAGCTCTGCGCAAGACTTCTTGTATAGCTCTGCGCAAGACTTCTTGTATAGCTCTGCGCAAGATGCCTCCACCTCCGCACCAGATTCGTACAGCTACACCTGCTCCACTGCTGACACTGATTCCACTGATCCCTACCCATCTCAGGCTGCCAAAACCAATCCATATCCCTATCCCAATATCTCCCCCACTATCTTCAGCTCTCCTACTGCCACTGCTGATTCCTATGTCTCCAGTACTGCTACTCCCATGCCCACTCCCTACATCCAAACTTCTGAGGCTGCCAAAGCTAAACCTTATTACTCACAGCTATCTTCAGAGTCCTATTCTCCTGATGCCCAAGAAGTTGATTCCTCTGGCACTTCAAAAACTTGTTTGTCTTGCATGGCAGAGCCAAAGTCCCATCCCTCTTATTTGCCTATGCCAGACAGCAATGAAACAAAGCTTCCAAGCCTAGAAACAACTTTAGACTCTGGGATTATCCCATCAGCTTCACCTTTACCAACTTCAAAACCTAATATCATCATTAGCCAAGCCGATAATTTTCTGCACCATTGCCAGAACTTTTTGAATCTGGATCATGATCTTGACTACTATAAAGGATCCTCTGGCAAAAGGGGACATATAATCCAAATTTTTCTGGATTGGCAAAAAACAACCCAGTTAATTACTAAAGTATTTGGTTATGAGGGTGGTGGAAATCTCAGCAAGTATATTATAACTTATGAAAATGGAACTGGAAGTGCAGAAACCATACTGCAGGTAGTGGGGTTATACCTAGGATGGAAGCCCAGAAACTATGCTCAAAAATGTCAGGCCTTCGAATGGGTTCTATTAGTGACCAACCATTGTCTCTGGAATTCCAATGAGACTCCCTTGCAATCTGGTTGGTTCACTTTCTTTGCTTTGCTAGCTTTTATTAATTATTAATGCAAATTCTCAGTTCTTGGACTTGGTAAAGACCTTGATCTTTACAACTTATGGGTCAGGATATTGCTATTGTTCAAAGACCCTGGGCTAGCTTTCACAACTTCTTCCAATCATTGTTATTTACAATGGCATGAAAAAATAGCAAAGCAGGTTACTATGGCTCATTTGACTCCACATTATCAAAGGCTTTTAGCTTCCAACCTAGTTTGTAAAAATTGATTTTTTCAAGCCATATTCAAAACAAAAATATCATTGAAATATCTTGTTATATACTATCAGTAGTTGGGCTAAATAGATTCAAAATGACCAAGAAATATATTTTGAAAATATGTGGTGTATACACTATTGTCTGTCAGTGCTATGATACTGTTGTTGGTCACTGCTTTGAGGGAGATTGTATCATGAAGAAAACAGAGGAGGGAAGCCAGGTCTGTTGACAGAATATCAATGGGATTTACAACAAGTATATATCTTTAAGAGCTCCTTCTGTTCAGTGTTGCCATAATTGACTACGTTGTTCATATTGTCCTCTCCTTCTTGCATTCTCTATAGCACTTCTCTGATTTCTCCTTGGTACTGTTACATGTGACCCATTGCTCACAGTAACTCTTCCTATCCTTCCATTCTCTTCATGTACCTCTGCACCTGCTACTATTGCTGGAGATCTACTGCTGACTCCAGAACGCCTGGGTTTGCCTGACCCTGTTTCTCCGGATGATGTTCCTGAGCGTGTCTCTGATGATGTAGAAGCTGTAGCACGGTTGGGATCAATAGCATGACTATTTAAGGATGCTACAGTCTGTTTCGATGGGAGCATTGTCCCATGGAGTTTGCTTGAATTGAAGCTCCTATGTTATATATGAGTAACATTGTTTAAGTTTGAGCTAAAATTTAGCCATTGACTCTTACCATAAGCAATTTGTTGTGGTTGCTATAAAGTACTTGTACTCTATATTGCAGAAGGCAAATTCGTGATGGTCAGAATCAGCGCTGAGAAGTACTTGTGTACTCAGGCCTCGAGTGGCATCCTGGTCTCGATGTATAGGTGCCATATAACCTGTACAGTTGTATATATTTGCACCGGTCATGCCCATACGGTCACATTCATTACAGCAGTCCTCCAGTTTGTCAACTAGTGAAGAATGAGCATGTACAGCAGCTGCTCGCATGATATCTGCAATCTTTAACAACTGTTCAATTTTGATAATTATAAGCAAAGACATCTACATACCGCTGCTTGATTAAAGAGGATATCAAGACCTTTTTCCGTTGTTGCATCTAAGCCTGCATAAGATGTGTATGTATCTCCGGCTCGCCCTCCAGAAGCTGTACGTGAGCCAAGAGGTACCATTTTTCCTCCAGAATAACTGTCAAATTGTGCCCCGCGTTTCAAAGCGCCGACACCTGTGCTCTGTACAACAGCATCTTGTAGGGCAGCCAATATATCATTGTCAAATGGTTTCCACCATATAAAATCCTTCACGTTCTAGCTCAAAATTGTCAGATTGTAGTATAAAATGTGATAAAAACTATGTTGCCTTTTCGTCAACTGTATCCCAATTCACTATCTTCGATGTTGGAGTTTTGGGATCTTCCTCATCCACTATCAGACAAAGCTGATGTCCGCATCGTTGCACAATGTCTTCATTCTGTTTGACACATTGTAATTTGATAGGATGTGTCTTTCCAACAGAGTAGGGATGATACATGTCTGTGTTATATATGCGGCGACGCTTGGTCTTAACCTATTCAATCAATGTCAAGGTATATGTTAATAAAATTCATCACTGTACGCACTTCCTTGGTCTTTGTTGGTTGAATTTGATTGTTGCTGCCAACCATAGTGATTCCACACCCAATGAGTTCTTCTCTAAGTGCTGTTAACTTGGCTTCCTTTTCTTCAGGTAGAAGCCCTGTCATGATATGAGGAAAGTAAAGATACTGTGTGCACCTCAGAAACGCTGGCAGGTCTCTGCAATGTGTGCAGTTCTTCAATTGGTTGGCATATTTTGAAGCTGTTTGCTTCAGTTGTCGAAGTTTCACAGTCTGCTTGATAATAATTGGCCACAGTGGCTTCTTGAACGTTTTTTGATCAATGATGAATTCCATGTGAAGTCCATCTCTTGTCTGTATTTTTTTGGTACACCACCTAATCATCAAGTTGATGACACGGCTGTAGAAGTCGCCGATTGACTTCTCATTATCAAATTTAGTGACCTACTTGTATTTCAGTTATTTTCTCATATCCTGTTAATGCAAAACCTACATTGTACCCAAGGTCTTCAAGGGCATTTCCTAACCACCTGTCATAGTTGTATTGAAAGGTATGAAGATTGGCAAGAAAAAAACAATAGGAAACATTTTGTTTGCCCGGCAAGAGATTGTTATCAGCATCAAACAGATCCAGGAATTCCTTTGGCTCTGAGAGTTTCTTCTTCCCTGCCTACAGTGCATGCAACCCTTTTCAAAACCATAAAGTCAATGAGTTAAATTACTGATTACCTTGCACGCTTTGTATTTTGTTGATGAAATTGGCCATGACGCTGTAATGAATGCTGGTGTCCACCGGTCAAGGATTTCTGATAACTGGTCAGCAATCCGGTACTTGAGTTCTAATTGTAATGCTTGGGAGTTCCGTGGATAGTTCAGGAACAGAGGAGAGCATATCTCTTCAATTGTATTGGTAAGTCCAGTGTCCTATGGGTCCATAACTTTATCATAACATACTTCATAGCTCATGTAAAGTCTTACCTTGATAGCACGCCTAAACGCAGGGTGAGAAAAAATGTTCTTCCTGACTTCCTTCATTTGCTTGATAACTTGAACTATGCCAGGTGTATAATCACCAGATTCATTGATGGATATGATCTGGTGAAATGTCATATTTAATATCATTTAATTTTTCAGTGAAGTTACCAACTTTCTGCAAACGTGCATTCCATCTATTGGCAACTGCTACTTGTTCTGTGTACAATGGGTCTAAAATCAGCACATTTTTCTCTTCATCTTGCCAGTGCTGAATTCGGCTTTGAAATTCAGGGAAATCAGAAAAGGCCTGCCTGGTATGAAATGTTTCACTACTTACCTTGTGATGTCTCTGTCTTGATCCATCTCCATTGTGTCATATTCTGGTGCCTCATCTACCTCAGAGTGGGAGTCTCCTTCTTCACCAGCCATATCGGTTCCAAAACCTTCGCCAAGTGGGAAAACATTACGCTGGGGAGGTACATCATAGAGTTCTTCCTGTGTGGTCTATAAATCAGTGTTCGGCATATTTTTTAAAGTTCCTCATACATTCAGCTCAATCAACCTCATGTGGTAAAACAAAAGGTCATCTTTAACTTTATCCTCTTCCTCCCAAACCAAATGGGCCAATATGTCGATTAATGTCAATAGGAGGAACCCACGGTCTGGATAGGTAGCTTCTGAGGGATTCAGGCCTAGATTTTGGGCGATCCAGGTAATCATACAAGACACCTGATTGTGGTGAAGATTTAGAAGGATTTGCTACTTGAACTGTTGAATCGTGCACTTACCAGTTCATTGTTATTTATGAGTGCATCTCTCACATCATCGTGTAAATCCTCTTCAGAAAGGTGGACATGCACTTTTGCCTTGATCCGATCCCGTTCTTCCAAAATCATGCCATGTAGGGGATGCATGGTGTAGGATGCCAGGTGTAGGATGCCAGGTGTAGGATGCCAGGTGGACGTTGAATGCCAGGTGTCACAGTCAAACTCTTCACACGCAGCATGGTCATGCGAGAACCGCCACCAGAACTGTCACATGTTTGCTACACTGTCACGTCTACATGTTGATTTGAGATTTGACATGTTGAACAGTGCTGCCACCCGGAGCGTGGTCACTCGGAATGGGGACTATAGGAGACAGAGTGAGTTTGAGTAGACAACATATGAGCCCAGTGAGTAGGCAGGAGGAACAACGCATACCGTGGAGGTCCTTGACACCGGAAGCCAGGCTCAAGCTACTACTACTGGAAGTGAGTGTGCTCTGAGCCAGACCTGCAAGATGCAAGTGAGTCAGAATCCAGACAGTGAATGGGATGCAACCTGCCCTGCGAGAGTACTGTGACAAAGGATTGGAGTAGTTGCAGGGAAGCGAGCGAGACTCACCAGAAGATGCGACATCGCCAGTCTGCCATGTGAGTTGTGCAGAAATGGCCGGGATGGAGCCTGCCATAGGTGACACTGGGGCCGCAGGACAAGGGTGCTCCGACCAGCTTGATGTTGCTGTCAGCGCAGCTGCCCCTGTAGGAGTAGACACCACAGGAGTGGAAGCTGCTGAGTGAGAAAGACCCATGCCCAAGAGCGATGGGCTTGAAATTGAACTCGTCGAGTGCGGGAGATAGAGTTGAGGAACTGGTATCCTTGGAGGAGGCAATGGGAGGATGCGGAGCGGACGAATCATTGTCCACGCGTCAATTATTTCGAGGATGACGATGGCTCACAACAGAGAGCAAAGCCGAGTATCTTCGATTCTCATGCACAACCTCAAAGCTACCGGTTCAAAAAATCGGTGTCGACACTTTCACTTAAGTGAAGTCGGCACATTGAATCGGCACGTTGAATGGACGCATTGAATGGACCTGTTGGACGGATGTGTTGAATGGACGCGTTGAACCGACGCGTTGACCGGACGCGTTGAACAAGTGAATTGACGCGAGTTTGTCAGAAAAGCCGTGTCTAATTGAACAGAATGCCTGCAGAAGAAGTTTGCAGCATGAAAGAAGATGTGTTGAGAGAGTGCTGTGAAGAAAAATCTGGTCAGAGGTTGTAGAACCTGAAACGGTGTGAACATACATATGTCGAATCGCGTCTCTCCGTCAAATTACCTCGCCCATAGCAGGCTTTAGTGCTGATCGTGCTCTACCGTGGTTCCTACAGCTACGTCACTGGCCACATTGCCCTGGAGCAACGCGAACATGGTTGATTAGAAGGCCAAGTGGGCGAGAGAGGTTGAGACACACCTTACTACATAACACAAGAGCGTGTTGGATTGACTACAGTATGATATCAAGATAGTTCAACCCACAGTCGAGTAGATACAAGAGCATGCGCTCCACGCCGTCTAGCGCTGCAGTCGACTGTGTGGTGGTTGAACTATAGGTTGTTCGGTTGACGCGTGATCATTCCCGTTTTAAGCGATGCGATCACGTGTTTCGTGGTTTAACGTTGTCGTCAGCCTCGTCCTCTGACTTTCTTCCTTCCTTCTCACTGCGTAGTGCATCCTGACTTTAAGGAGCATACTGAAACCATATACTCGCAAAACCGACCCCCTTCAGATGACGCTCCTAGTAGCGTCTTCGACTCTCTCCCTTCCTACTCCCTTCGAGGTCATCTCTTCTCCAGATGGACTCGGACTTGGCGTATAACCGCCCATCGTATGTCGTCGGAATCACCCTTCCCTCCCCTTATCCTCTTCAGTTCATCTCAATGTATTCTCGTGAACAATTCGCGCGCGGTTCCGGGGTACACTTCTTCTTATGGATTTCCTTCTTGAGAAAACGAGGAGAAGATCATACAGGAGACGCCGCTCGTTTGGAGGTGTAGGATTGGGTTCGGCGGATTTTGGCTTCGAAGCGATATCGGAAATTCAGACGAAAGCAAGATCACATTGGAGGAAATTTGTCACAAAGATTCTCGTGTCCAAGGTGCGTGAGGTTTCTGCTTAGTTTTGTATCTATCTCATGCCTTTTCCGCAGAACTGCAACAACAGATTGACCACGACAGTGCTCGCTGGATTAAACACAGCCTACGTGGAAACACACCTTTTCAAGACTTATCTCCCTCACCCTCCCCTTCTCCCATGTCCAAATCTACCGCAAATTTTCCATACAAGATCCAGGCTGGATACGCAGAGATAGAGAAACTCTCAAACGAGAAATTGGCCTTGGCCGAGAAGATAATAAACCTCATCACTCGAACCCGCAATCGTCCCGATTCCGACATTAACAAAGTCCGAGTTCTCCAAGGAGAGGCGCCTGCTACCGAGTCGATATCTGCCAGAGCTCTGTCAGCAACGCCTACGTTGAGTGGAACACCGTTTTTTGGTCATAATGGTAACGACGCTGCTATGAGTCTCAGTGAAAACCTCCGACTCGCACTCGCACCAAGTACGACACCCGCTGTAGAGACTCGCAAGTCCGTAACCATGCCTGTTTCGACAAGGAGTACGTCGTTCGTTCTATCACCCTTGTTTCTGTTGACTAACTCCATCAACTAGGACGAGGTCGATCTACTGCCTCACCTTCGATCAAGCTTACCCCAACCGGGAGAAGGTCAAATTCACCTGCTTCGACTGTCCCAATGAAGACTAGTGCTCGTTCAAGTCGACTGTCGCGCCAAGTCCACCCACCTCCTCCTGAGGATATTGAAATGGGCGATGAAGATGCTGAGGGTGAAGATGATCTTGAGGAAGCCGAGGAAGATGGTGACGTTGAAGATGATAAGCTTTACTGTTTCTGTCAAACGAGCAGTTATGGCGACGTATGTCTTGTTCTCTCATTTTGTTTGATATATGAGTTCAAATAATTCTTTTATAGATGATCGCTTGCGACAATGAGGGCAACTGTCCTTATGAATGGGTAAGTATCATCACATTTGTCATCGCGAACTGCTCATTGACTTCTATAATAGTTCCACCTATCTTGTGTTGGTCTGACAAAACCACTTCCGGACAAATGGTACTGCTCTGCCTGTTCCAAGACGCCAGTTATTGCGACGATCAGCGTTGGCACTACCAGGAAAGGCCGGAAGAAATAGGTGGTCGTCGATATCCAGCAACCAGCTTTTTATCCTTATTGTTATATCAGATGTTCTATGTGAACTTGTAGGAGTTCGAGTTCCGTTCATTGGAAAGATGTATGTATGCACTACGTATCTTGTTGTAATTGACACACTGTACAGACCTTCAAAGTTGATTCCGTGTACAATGCGAAATATTCATCCCTGTTCACCTTATTCACCTGGTCGCTTGATGGAGAAGACATACAACAGGATGATTCAACGACTCGAGTAAGTATCGAGCGCAATCCTCAAGAGAGAAGAAATGTCATGAACTCAGGCTCCCGAAGTCACTTATGTAAGGTGCTTCTCCTACAGGACACCATATGCAACATTCTTACAATTATTCCCATTCATTCGCACAGCCTGTCTCACAACCACCACCATCCATGGCACCCTCAATCTCCAACTCAAAATGTGTCCTCGTCACCGGAGCCACCTCCGGAATCGGTCGAGCCCTAGCTCTCGCCATCGCCGCTCTTCCCAGCCATCCTAAGGTCATCGGTGTCAGGAGACGTAAGGATCGGTTAGCTGGATCGAAAGAAAGTGGGCTGGATATAGAGGAATTTGATGTGAATGCGGACAAAAATACTATGAAGGCTTTTGTTGAGAGGGTTGTTGGGAAGTATCCTGAGGTGAGTTAAACGCTTGATCGATGATTATATTTCGGCGACTCAGGGCAAGAGTCGCAGACAACTTGGAAGATGGGTTGGCGGAGGTGGCTATAAAGTCGGGAACGGGCCTATACGATATCGGAACGCACAACGTGAGTGTTCTATGCATGTTTCCTCCCATTTGGTGTTCTAACGTCCAGATTCGCAGAACTTCTAGTCTCAACTCTTTCGCGTTGACTGTCGAGCTCAAACATCGATCCTCTTCGAAACCCCTCCACCCTCCATCGATCCCCTTATCCAACCTTGCTCTTCAGGCACAAATCTCCATCGCATCGTTCTCATCTTCGAGTCACCTTCTCCGTCCCCTCCATTCGACAAAAAGTAAAATACCCATTCAGACATACTCGTGTTTGGACTCGACCAAGGCTCACTCAAGGATGGGAGTGTTGGAAGTCATGGGGACTCGCAGAAGAATCAGGTGGTCAACTAGCCTGGGCTGCCAGAACTACTAACGGAGATGCAATAGATGTAGACAGTAATGAAGATTTCCGGCCTGTTGGAAGGGGAGGAAGATCCGTGGCGTTGACATCTTCAAAAACCTCAAATCTGTTCAAGAGGCCAGAGGAAAGAAGGTGGATCTCTTTTCGCCTTGACATCTAGCTTCACTGATTGCATACATAGAACACCAACCGCGGTAAACAAATACGGATCCTAGAAAAACTTCTTGAGCTCGCAAGTACCACCTACCAACGCATCAGAGTCCTTCTTGCCTTGATCTCCTCTCGTTTTGATTACAACTCGTCCGCGTCCTCCTACATGCCTACCGAGCTCTGGATATCTGCACAAAACGAAGTTGATCAGCTCGTGGCTGTCGTGGCTTCAAATCCTGCCTACATTGTACAGGAACTCACGGAAGATTATGACGAACTCGTGGAACGATCACCTGCGACTGAGAAAGATGGGAACGTGCGTATTAGAGGAAGCATCATCAGTTTCATCGACCGTTTGGACGATGAGTTCACCAAAAGTTTGCAAAATATCGACCCTCATGGAACTGAATATGTGGACAGACTGAAAGACGAAAAGACATTGTACTCTACAGTCTATCAAGCGCAGGCGTTCTACGAGCAGACTAAACAGGACGATCCTCTAAGCCGGGTCGTCATGCGACGACTCGAACACATTTATTCAAAGGTCAACTTTCGATACCTATCCTTGTTTCACATTCCTGACTGGTCCTTTGTAGCCCGACGCCATTGTTCAGGCCCTTGAATCATCCACAGAATCAGCAGACATCAAACCCTCCATAACCCTCGCCTCAAAAGGATCGACCACTGGCCTAATCCACTCTCGGTGTGTTCACCTCTACAGAACTGGCAACTCCCTACACCGTACTCGTGCGATGCTGAGTCACATCTGCAAGAGTCTATCCACTCTGCCGATGTTATCGCTCCCTTTGGTGCAAATGTGATCGCAAATACACGATCTTCGTACAAGCACACTGAATGATATCTGCCTTTGAAGGTAGGACTCTACTCTTGAGCTTACGGCCTCCTTCAATGTGTTAAGTGTGTTCATTCCAGAGGCTTCATCCTCTCTTCCCCTTCCTGCGGTTCTGACCGCCCCGATTCGACTTGATGTCATTTCGCAGTTGCACGGTAAGTCGGCCTTCAGATTGTCAAAGGAGTAACTCAACGAAGATTGCCTTCATAGAAAGCATAGCCAAGAACAAAAGACAAGCATATGCTGTCAGCAAAAAAGCAGGACACCAAACTTCCGCCAAGTCTTGGGGAACTGGTTGCGCTGTTGCACGTATTCCTCGTGTCGGTGGTGCAGGAACGCATCGTTCTGGCTAGGTGTGTGTTGATTTTGGTCGTTCACCGAGCTTTTCTGATTTTTCATGTTTACTTAAGCTACTTAAGCTGCCTTTGGTAACATGTGCCGTGGTGGATGCATGTTCGCGCCTACCAAAACCTGGCGCAAGTGGCGTGATGTCAAGGTCAACCAGAACCAGCGCCGATTTGCGACTGTCTCTGCTCTCGCTGCTTCTGCTCTTCCCTTGCTCGTGCTTGCCCGTGGCCATCGCATCGAGCAGATTGAGGAAGTTCCTCTAGTCATCACCTCCGAGGCCGAGTCTTTCAAGAAGACCAAAGAAGTCGTTGCTTTGCTCAAAGGTCTTCATGCCTACCAGGATGTTGTGAAAGTATCCAACTCCTGCAAACTCCGTACAGGCAAAGGAAAGATGAGGAACCGCCGACACCGCCAACGTCGTGGACCTCTTGTTGTCACCAACGAGGACAACGGTATCGTGAAGGCTTTCCATAACTTGCCTGGTGTTGAGGTCGTGAACGTGAGGAGACTGAACTTGCTCCAACTTGCACCCGGTGGACACCTTGGACGTTTTGTCATTTGGACTGAAGGTGCATTTGGATTGCTCGATGAAGTCTTTGGAACTTTCGACAAAAGGCTCCAGTTTACAAGAAGGATTACATGTAAGAGGAACCGTCTGAGTTAGTTTTGTTATTACTCACTGTTGTTTCCGATAGCCTCCCTACTGCCAAAATTTTGAAACCAGATGTCACTCGTCTCATCAACTCTACTGAGATCCAGTCCATCATATGTCCTGCCTGCCAAAAGACTCAGAAGCATTCTTGGACCCAGAAGAAGAACCCTCTTCGCAACAAGGCTGTTCTCTTCTGCCTCAACCCTTACGCCAAGACGATTCGCAGGCACAAGCTGCGTAAGTGCACTATCCTCTTTCCTCGTGCAATTCCACTCATGCTGCTATAAGTAGTCAAACAAGAACATCTGAAGGCAAAGCCTGCTAAAAAGGCCAAGGCGTCTTCTGCGGGAGAAGCTTTCCTTTCCACTTTACATGTGCTTCAAGAGTGATTGCGTTTTAGTCTGGTCATAGCTTAGTTCATTTCAAAATAAATCATGTCCACCACACATATGCATCTATGTAGTACTTATGCTAAAGGTCAGTCATGGATTGTAATCTGTCCAAGCGAATTATGTGAATCATTTATTGCTTGCTTGCATTAATGATGGTACAGACTCCGGGTTGACGTTGAGGTCATGAACGCGATACTTTGGCCTACTTAAACTGTTTTTCTAGATATTCCCTGATCATAGCTTGAAGTTCTTGTTGAGCAGATAATGGCAACCCTTAGAGATATACAACATTCAAATCTAATATATAACTGGTTCAAGGTAAATATAATTTATGGTTGTTAGTTTTACTGCTTTCCCATTCTGTTTGTTGTCCTTATACTAATTTGCACTTTACTTCTGAATTGCATATTACAGATCAAATATATAACTGGTTCAAGGTAAATATAATTTATTGTTATTTTTACTGCTTCAATATATTTTCACTTCACATTCTGCCATTGTCCTTATACTAATTTGCACTCTACTTCTGAATTGCATATTACAGATCTATTCTATAACTGGTTCAAGGTGAATATAATCTACTGTTGTTATTTTTACTGCTTCATAGTTTCTCTTCCTATTCTGTTGTCTCTAATATAAAATTAGTTAAAGATTAGCAGTATCATTTTTTGACTGCTTTATGGTCTTTGCCCCCATTCTGTTACCTTTGTACATAGGGTTTAGAGGTTCAGTTTATGGAACTGCAAATAAACCATGAATTCAATCGAATTGCATCAAAAAATAAATCACTGGTTATAAATTGATTGAGATTTAAATCTTGATTCAATTCAAGGTTTATTGACTTTCCTATTTTTGAGTAAATCACAATTCAGTGATTTAAATTGAGTTAAACTGCTTCCGGTGCAAAGACATTGATTTGAATCTGAATTTAAATCAGTTAAATCATGAAATTTATCTGCTATCAAGGTTGACTCTTGCACTCGAAGGTCTCACCACATAGCAAACTATCCATCATGCCCTCTGCCACTAGATCAAAATCTAACAGTAACAGCAAACAAAAAAAGACAATACAAGTTGAGTGCAATGACATCATTGAAAAAACCCAAAAGTCAATGATGTCATGGCCCTCAACCTTGCATTGTGCTTAGTCAGGAGACAAAATTTCGTCTCCTGACTAAGCATTTCTTGCAAGGTTATAAAAATAAGTAAAAAATACATCCATTTACTATTATACAAAATTGCCGTGAGGGGAATTGAACTCTGAAGTTAAAGGAGGGTTTGACTTACTCCAGAGTCAGTGCCTTTAACCACTTCACTATTTATATTTCTCTATATATGATATATATAAATATATTACTCATTTTCTTACTTATGGTGCTTGCACTCAAGAATACTTTCAGTTACATGTACAGTAACCAGCATTTATGAAGTACAATAGGGTGGCACTCATGAACACCTCTATTGTAGTATGTGCCCAGGTGATAAGATGTTGGCAGGTCACAGGTACCTGTTTCAGACACAAGGAACTATGTTTTGAGGGCCTGAGATATAAAAAGATATATATTAAATTGGATCTATGTATATGAATCATTTTGTAATTAGCTGAACCCAGTTAACTTGTAATGAATGGTATTGCAATAATCTGCCAATTAAAAAGAAATATTAAGTAGATAGATAAATTGGTAATTAGCTGAACCTAGGTAACCTGTAATGAATGGAATCTGGAATAATCTGCCAATCAAGAAAAAATATCAAGTATTGTTTATACAATGCTATAAGATCCTATAGACTCTAACATCTGAACCAACAACCAATGATGAAGAGCAGCTTGTGCATCTTTGGGCTCTGTATCTGTATCATAACTAGCTTTCAAAATATTGATCAAATAGGAAACTGGGATTTTCATCTCCCTGGTGCAAGTTTTGAACAAACAGGCCCCAGTCAAAAGGTAGGCTTTTCGAACATCCTCTGGTGCATCTGGAGGAGTATATCCAGCTTCATCATCATCAACCAACATAATCTAAATAGAATGAATTAATGATCAGAGTTTTCATATAATATTATTTCATATAATAACTTACAGATATTGGTTCACCTTCTTGAATAATTCTGGAGGCTCCAGTAATGGCCCAGCAAGCAGTTTGCATTCTGAAAGTTGATGACTGTATTCCCAGCAAACTATCCTTTGCTGCAATGCTGAAGGTTTCCTTGATGGCTTCAAGCATTTGAGGGCAGGGAGCTCCTACACCAGTAAGAAAGTCTTGGATAATGTCCTTGAATATTTTTCCAGAAAATTGAGGACCTGCTTTAACCAAAGCATTGGCCAATCCTTCTAGGTCAGAGGTCTGACATTTGATCTCCAGATAGAGATCATGCAAATCCTCAATTTTAGAGGCAAGTGCTGTAGCTACAAATTCTTCAGGTCCTCCATAGAAGCTCTTCACAATCTGTGAATGCAATATCATAATAATTAACAGCTATAAAAACAAATAGTCTGAATACAAATACTCACATCTAGCAGATTGAGAGGCCCACAAGGCAGAGTGAAACCTTTGAAGTAATGTTTCAGAGAGTTATTGACCTCTCCAGGACCAATTATTGCCTTTTGAAGCATATCCCAGGCAATCTGGATGTGACTAGCTTCAGATCTTCCATCTAAAGCAACAAGCTAAATTTGTTAGGTATTTTGAGCAAAATTGAATACTTTGGCACTATTCTTGATGAATCATACCTGAATGTTGTGATAAGAACCAAAGTGGGGAGCAAGACTGATTGGAACTGGATCATTAAACCCAATGCTAAGCCACTTGTCCAATATTGCAACAAGTGTTGGCATATAAGTTGCCACCAATTCCCTATGAAGGCATGAAAGTTGTTGGTTGTTTAGAAGATATATCAGCAGAAGGGGGTTGAGATTTCCAGGAAAGTAGCCATATATCAAGGCCAAAGCAGTTGCTGCCCCAAACAAAACCAGCTGATTTTGTTTTTCCAAAGTTATTTCTGAAGCTGTGGGCCTAATAGTGGTATAGTCTTCATACAAAGCTGAACAAAAGTCCTTTTCATGTTGCTTGAACATTTGATCAAAGATAAGAGTCATCACTGCTTGTTCAATCCCTGGTCCTGAAGATATGTATTCTGGAGCTGGGCCATTTGAGAGGCTATATTATATTGTCAAGTTTAATTATATATTATTTCAAGTTGAGCAGATGACTTACAAAATAAAATGCCTGTTAGGAGAAAGAAGTTTGCTCCAATTTCCACTTTGAGCTGAGGTCTTCATTAGCTTGATAAAAGCATTGGCCATGGACTCTTCATCTTCTCCTTCAATGTATAAGGTGTCAACTCCAGGATTCAAGCTTTCTACTACTTTGAATATTTGTTGGGTTCTCTCTATGTTGAAAAATTGTGGTACAACATCCAACATAGCAGGTGATATCCAAGGTTCCTGCCACAATTTTGTAGGCATAGGTTGATTTGTAGAAGCATCAGGCTATTGCATTGTGGTTAGCCATCCACAAATAATTATAAGGAAAATTTTCAAAGCCTACAGTTGCAGAAATGCCAGATGTAGAGTGAGACTGCTTTCAAAATAAAGATATTTCAATATCAAACACAATTTAGTTTAAAGTTGCAAAAAACTAACCATTGAGGCAGGTGCAGTAACCCTTCTTCCTGCAGTTAAAGACTTGGGATTGAACAGATTAATTAATATAACTTTTTTGATAGTGATTAAACTTACTTGTATTGAAGCTTGGCCTACTGAAGCTACAACCTATAATGGACAATTGAAACTAGTATCAAAAATTGCATACAAATATATTATTTGGATTGCTTACAGAATTTGCTGAAACTGCCCTCAGACTTGAACCTGCTGCTCTTGATATATTGTTCTGATAAAAATATATTAGTTATTTTTTCAAAAGTCAGAATAATTTAATAACATCAATACTGACTGGAACAGAATTGCTGGAACCTGATTCCAGCAAGGTCTGTGCAACAACTGCAATCTCCTAAAGATAATCAAAATTTTGAAGAAAAAATCAAATAATAAAACAAACCTCATTTTCCTCAACAACCAAGTTATGTTTGGCACAATCTTCCTCAATCAAATCTTCTTCCAAACATTGTGGATCCAGATTGGCATCACAATCATGTCCAAACATTTTGTATATTCTCTTGGACAAACAGATATGAGATTTTGATTCCTGAGTCAAACCCAAATAAACTTCAGAGAGACTCAATGAAGCTTCTAAGGGATGGTTTGCCAGAACTATATATATAAATAAATTTTAGTATAGATTCTGTTTAATAAAACTAGAAACCTACTGGTATGAAGTTGGAAATGATTGTCTTTGGTGATGACCAGTTTAGCAACTGCAAACTCATAGCTATTGCATAACAAGTCTCCTATTGTAGTTGAAGACTCAAAATGAATAGGCTTCAACTTTGAGCTTCTATAAATGCCATTTGGCCTTCCTCTATTGCTAAAGCCTAACAGCTTCAAAGGCAATAGCTCATGGGGAGCCAGAGGCAAGGAAGAAGATATGGAAGGAAGATTGTAATTTTGTCTCAGTTTTGCAGTGAGATCAAAAAACAACTCTGCAATAGTAGTGGATATAGGAAGATTTGGATATTGATGCAGTAGATGCAATGCAGAAAGGATCATGTGGAAAGGCTCTTTATTGATTTGATAGAAGTTGATGTGATCTGGAAGACTGTAATACTGAAATCAAAAAATTATCAGAATAGTCATAAATAAGTTTTGAAAATTTTTACCTTGATATCCATTTGAGAAGGCATTGGAGGATAAACAAGTACATCTACACTGACAACAGGTTGATCCCCAGCTGCCATTATGATGCAATCATCTATAGCAGGAGGTCTATCTCTTCTTGCTAAAGCTGGAGGAAGTCTTCCTTTTCCTCTTTTCTTTTTATCTCTTCCTGGCAATGATGCACTTGCATGACTTCTTCTATCATGACCAGCTCTTTGAATCATAGTCAACCCTCCAAAGCCTGGCTGTGTAGTAGGCCTTGGATGACCTTGAATACCAATAACACCTCCATAACCATCAGTAGTAGATGATTGCCTAGAAGCTTGCATGCTATGGTATGGGTGAATGGTAGATGGCGGTAATAAGGAAGAATTTAGATGAGCCAGACTGGAAGGAGTTTGTCCAAATACAGCATGAGAACTTGAAGGCAAAGAGGGATAGGAAGTCTGCTGAGAGGAAGATGACAGCTGAGATTGCATTGGAAATGTCAAGGAAGGATGGTATTGTGATTGTGCAGATGAAGCTAAAGGCTGAGGTATAGTTTGGTGGGAAGATGATGAAAAATTATTTTGAGGCTGAACTAGATTGCCAACTGGTGGCAGAGGCTGAAAATGAAGGGGTATAGTAGATAAGGAAGATTGAGTTGGTAACTGCTGGTGTTGAGCTATGGACCATATGGATGGCTGCTGAGCAGAAGTTGAAGAAGCTGAAGCAGATTGGGATGATGGAATAGACTGTGCAGCTGAAGCTGAAGACTGTGCAGCTGAAGCTGAAGACTGTGCAGCTGAAGCTGAAGACTGTGCAGCTGAAGCTAGAGACTGTGCAGCTGAAGGTAGAGATTGTGGAGCTGAAGCTAAAGACTGCACAGCTGAAGCTGAAGACTGTGAAGCTGAAGCTAGAGATTGTGGAGATAAAGCTGAAGACTGTGAACCTGGTCCCAGAGACTGTGAAATTGATGACACAGCTTGTGGAACTGGTGGTAGAGACTGTGGAACTGGTGGTAGAGACTGTGGAACTGGTGGTAGAGACTGTGGAACCATTGCAAATGACTGCTGTTGTTGTTGCTGCTGCTGCTGAGAGGAAGAAATTCCTGGAGGCACAGGAGAGTGATATGAAGTAGAAGGATGGGATAATCCATTAGATGAGTTGGTAGTTTGAGTAGAGGAATTATTAGAAGGCTGTGATTGAGAAGCTTGAGAGTAGTTGGGTTGTGTAGCCAGTATAGACTACAATAAAAAAACCCAGATCAAAATATATTCTATAAAATTATTCACTTGTTACTCACTTGAACAAAGGATGGTGGGACATTTTGTAACTGATTCCACATCTCCAGAGCATTTGGAGTTCCCATGAAGGAAAGGAGCATCTGGCTGAGGTCACTAGACTGGGCAGTATTACCACTAGTAGTCAAATGATTGGCATTTCTGCCCTCATTGCTACCATCATTGACTGATTCACCATTCATTGGGACCAGCTATGGGACAAACTGATTCCAAACAGAAAGGAGCAGAAAGGAGGATAAAGAGAGGAAAGGAAGAATGGGGATCATAATGGCCAAAAGCTCAGCCATTTATATAAAATTTCTGAATATAAAATTTCATTCCCAGGACTGAGCATGTTTCATCTTATTTTATATAGTATAGTCTACATTCAAGAACATTAACAAGTATGGACAAAGAAATCTTGCAGATTGAATGGACAGTTGGTTGACATTTTCCACAGAATGTCTTAAGAAACAATATCAACAAAACAAACAATCTGTCCAGTATACTATACTCAAGATTGGAGGAAAAGCATTTAATAATCTAAGCAAGTCCTAGACAAGTCATAGGAATAACCCTGCCTCTTCCATAGTATCAGGTGGCAAAATGTACAGGGGAAGGAAGGAAGGAAGGAAATTACAGAAACAAAGGTTTGAGAAATTATAATTCAAATATCCAATACCAATGAATGGACGTTCAACAAACAAGTTCTGGGAGGCATAGAATGGAGACATCAAAACTTTACATCAAAGGCATCAAACGGATCAATGGAGGGTGAGGAATTTTGAATGAAAAATACCGTCATAAGATTCGGAGTTTTTGTTCAGCAACTTCAGCTGCAGCTGCGTGCGCCGTGGACGACGGACACAAGAAGTTTAGCGCCCAAAAATTCTACAGCTTCGGCCTCGGCGTCAATTGGAGTCTCCTGTAGCTCTGATTAGTGAACAATGCCTAGCTCTTTCTTTCACTCTCCATTCACCCTGTCCACCATATCTATAATCTAATGTCTTTTGACTTGGACGCTTTTGGTGAACTACAAGCGAAAGCTTCCGCGTTGCCTCCACGGAGAAAACCACCCAAACATCGGCATGCAACGCCAAGTGGACCTTGGCCGTTTTTGGACATCGACGACGAGATAGATCCCGTTCAGTTCACCTCACCACCACCGCAGCCCAAGTTTGAAGAAGATGAGGAAAGAGAAAATGGATTCGGGCCAGTTGTTGACTCGAGGCCTTATTGGTCGCATTATCCACAATCCCAGTTTGCGAACTGGACTCAGTGGCAGCAACATAAGAGTGGTATCGCGAGGGTGGTCAATAGACGACTTCCACTGCAACAGAACTGCAATATATACAAGCTTGACATTAGCTCTGATGGAATATTTCGCGCTGATGATGTTCGTTCGGATGAAGGTGATTATGTGGTCAAATCTGGAAGAGTGGGTTCAAGAGAAGTAACGGAGAGTATTGAGAATTTCTGGCAGGTTCTAGGTGAAAAGGTTCGTATGCTGATATGCCCTCGATGGTGAGTCGTCAGCTCACTTCTGTATAGCCACCTCCCGATGCTCGAATCAAAGTTCTCTTCGTTGATAATCTCTCTGGACCAGTTCTGCAAATGCTAGGAACAAAGTGGGTCTTGTAACCCATGCAGTTTCTCAGTTGCGTGTATTGACCATATTCTCAGATACCGCATTGAGCCCTTTTTCTTCTCTTCATCGTTGAACTCGATTCCATCCCGTTATCAAGAACAAGTACGTCCTGGTAAAGGAGATCGTGCGTGTGCCCTGCTCTACAACGGATATATCATTAATATCAATTGCACAGACATCACTCTCACACTGAGCTTCATTCGAACCCTTCCCAGTCCTTCTACGGCGCCTCCAACGCCAAGGACAAGCTATACGGATAGTATTGGCGATGAAACAACGCACATGTTGCAGTCTTCGTTCTTAATGCGAACTCCTATTATTGATGTCGAAGCTCCCTTAGTTTTGACCAGTGACCCAAGTGCGTTGTCGTCTCCTCCGGTGTTGTCGGTTGTGAAATTTACGATGTGTTCTGTAGGTAAACTGCTCGTCCTTGATCTGCTGTCTCTACACGTTATAAGGAAAAAGCATTCACCCGACTTGTCCCAAGCGAGCGCGGGCCTACCTGCGGTCGATTCTGATAAAACACTCAACGGAGAAGAAATTCCTCCCTTCGATAGACAGGATTCAAACGAGTCGAGCAATGGGACAAGTTCATACGGCGATATCAGCACTATCATCTCGTATCATCTGCCTTCTACACCTCCGTTCAACACAACCACAGCTTCAGCTCTACATAAACGTCTACTAGCTGCAGGTAACGTTTCTCTACCACCAGCACTTAGTAGAAGGAAATCGCTTAGCTTCCTCTATCTCAGGTCGTTCAGTCTATTGGTCGCATATATTCCAGTCGACAGTCCCCTCCGGCGACCCAACCTTCGTGACGCTCAGCCTCTTGTGGTATCCCCTTTATGCCTGGGACGAAGTCTTGGATGTACTACTAGGAGAAGTAGCATTCCTTGTGCGTTTGACTTTATCTTATCAAAAACTCTCGAGTATTGATTTTCCCTTTCAAAGGAAGGCCATACATTATCTGCCCTACCTTCTGACAGACAAGACGAAGATGCCCACGACCAAACTCACGTCTTGACACACCAACTTCATGTTATCCGCGCGCATCTTCTCCACTACGAAAGTCTTCTTGACGACTTTCGCAAGACGGTCGAGTTCCTCCTCAAAACCGTCAATCCCGGTTTAGTCCAACCCACCAGTCCGTTCTCGTCTCCGAGCCATGTGGCTCCGTTACCAGTGAACGCCTCGTTGACACAGCACCACGACACAACTACCGCCTCGCAATATCCTGAATCCCTCCGGACGGCCTTGCCTGGAAGAGCAGGAGAAGCTGCGTCAATAGCTACGGCTGCGAAGGATACGTTGCAACATGTGTATGAAGCTGAGGAGGGCTTGGAGTTTGATAGGCGATCCCCGCATTTGTATGCGCAATCGGATTCGAGGATGCCTCGTTTCAGAACTACAGGTCGTCCGAATGTACGTCTCCGTACAGAGACTTCTGCGCCTGGTCAGTCCGAGTCGTATGAGAGACTGTTGAACAAGGAATGCACGAACTTGCTCAACGAGATCGATCGGTTGGAGATGACCCGCGCGATGTTGGACAATCGGTTAGGGAATGTGATGGAATTGGTATGTTCGGGTCGTGTTTCTGCGTATACGATGTTGCCTGACGGATCGTTGAACCTTCGTTTTGGTGATAGGCTTTTAGTAGCGTGAATATCGAGGATAGTCGACGGATGAAGAATTTGGCGGAAGTCTCTGTGAGAGATAGTGCTGGTATGTTGTGATCGTCAAATGAACCTTGCGTGGTACTGAACGTTCTGGTTCGTTGCCTCCTCGCAGTGATGAAACAGATTTCATATCTCACCATGATCTTTCTTCCTTCTTCGTTTGTTGCAGTAAGATCGTTTTTACTTCCCGAATAACAAAACAATTTCAGCTGACTCTTTCGCCTTGTCAGGCCATCTTCGGGATGAATGTCATGGAGATCAACCCTGGTTCATACGGGACAGTCCCACACTACCTCGCTGCCGCGATCCCACTCACCGTCCTGACCGTATGGGTGATGATGATGCAGTATCACGCGACCAAACAACGATCTCGAGCTGCAACTCCGTCTAATCTACTCAGTCTCGTCCGCGTTGCTCCCCTCAGTCTCTCGCGAAGGGTTTGGAGCGCGATGTGGTGGCCGCTTCGAGTGCTGGTGAATGAATTGGCGCCATGGCGGATGTCAGGCCGGAACCGGCGTCGACGACGAAGTTCTTGGCTCCCCCAGGCTAGTCCTGGGACAAGCTTGAGGACAAGAGCGACCCCTAGCCGGCCTAGATCGACGGTGCACATGGATCTTGTTGGTGAGCCGTTGAGTATGGCTCGGCCGGCACCTTCGAGTTTGCGAGAGGAGAATATGGAGAAATGAGTTTTGATGATAGGCTGCCAGCATTCTCGACCTCTTCATTCGAAATCCAACTCCAAAATTGTATCCTACAGTAGCACTTCTTGCTCTAATAACCTCTTAAGGGTTTCTTCGTGTTCATAGCTGTTTTTCACCTTGCTTGCAATGGTCATTGCCCGTCCATGACCTCAAGCGCCCGTGCAAAATTCCCTTCTTTGGTGTTTCTGTTCCATCTTTCGCCACTTTCCTTCCTTTTTCAGGTCTTCAATCAAGATCTTTCTGGCACCTGCTCTAACCGATACTTGCTTTTTTGTCGGTTGTTGTTTGTCGGTTATGAGGATTTGTCGGTTAAGAAGTCTTTTCGGTTAAGAGGATGAGGAATCAGGATTTGTCGGTTAACTGGATTTTTCGGGTGTGAGGATTTGTAAATTGTCGCTTGTCTTCGTTCACTTGCTCGACTACAGGCTACTACAGGTTGCTCGCTTAAAGTTACTGTTCCTCTTTCTCATGCCCAACGTTCAGTTTCATAAAAGACAGTCTGCCAAGTCCCCAACATCACAAGTCCCTGACTTCTTTGTCTCCTGTGCGATCGTCCGACACAGTACTGGTAGCACCCTCTCTATCATTGTTCTTCATCCATGACACTAATCACCTTGCTTGCAATGGTCATTGAACGTCCTGACCTTGAGTGCCCGTGCAAAATTCCCTTCTTCGGTGTTTCTTTTCTATCTTTCGCACCTCTTCTCCCTTTTCAAGCCTCCATCTCAGATGATTTCTCTACGCGATTATTTCTTGGCACTTGCAAATTTCGCCGCTTGTTACTTGTTTTGTTGCTTGCTACTTGTTTTGTCGCTTCAAGGCTTGACATTCATGAATCGTCGGTTGTCAACCATGTGTCGGTTCAAGGTTGTGCTCTGGTTGTGCTCATTTGCTAGGATGCTTTGGCACTTACTACTCTCACCCTCGGGCCTCTTCCTCATGCCCAAATTGACAATGTATTTCTAAAAGACTGTGTTTTTGTAGGTTTTTGTCTTCAATTTTCAAGCTTCTTCCTGCTTCTTCACTTTGCTTGACCCGCAGTGAGCGCTGTATCAATCACCCAGCAATCACCTCTCCTCGCTTGAGATTAGTTCTATGCTTGGTCACCTATGGAACACTTTCATCGGAGTCGCTTAGAACATTTTTGTCGCTTACAACACTTTCATCGCTTGGAACACTTTTGTCGCTTGAGAGTGTATGCATGCAGAAGCAAGGTGTTGGACCCCACCGGGGTACGTTGATGTTGAAGTGTGGTTAGACGGTTAGACCCATTGTCCGCCGAGCTGTCGAATTTCCGAAGTACCGGCTCCAAGCGCATTCCAAAAAAGGAATCTTCCAGGTCCATAACCCACGGGAAAGACTTTTGGAATTGCAGTGCTACGTTGCAATTGGAAGATTGACATTGAGACTATACTCATCCCAACCCCCCACCCGCAGCCCTTCAACTTACAAAAATTCTCTTTTTTCCCTTCTGTCTCTCAGCCTCGGCCTCGCCCGGTAAGAAGCTGTGCTCAATGAAACTGTTTGATAGCGAAATTTCGAAATCTGATGATTTTATGAAAGATATTTTCTTGTTCTTGATTGGGAAGTTTGGTCGGAAGGTACATGGAGGAGCAGGATGTCATCATGGGCTCAGCCGACGCTGAGCCTTCGTCAAACACAAATCTTTTATCAACCCAAGACCCTCATATCAGAACACCCTCTACACCGCAGCAGAACGGTGTAGACAGTAACGGTGTTGACGATTCTCCTCCTTCATCGCGCGCAGAGTCTGTGTCCACTGGAGCACCTTCCAGCGACGATGGCGAGTCGGACGAGGATGACGACGAAGGTGCTGAGGAGCACGAACGAGTTGATGAAGACGGCGCCATCGTCATCGAGGACGACGATGTCGACAGTCATGAAGGCGACCCTGATGATGACCAGGAGCCTCTAATCGTTGTCAAAGACGAACCATCTCCCTCTAGCGCTATTCCTGAACCTCCCGGTGATACCAATGATGCCACGAAACCCGATCCCGAAGCGGCTACTATAACAGAAACTTCTTTGCCTCCGCCAACCTCCGCAGGGACGACCAAGCCGAAATCCAAAGCCAAAGCTAAACCTCGGTCTCCTTCTCCTCTTCCTATTGCTCCTCCGCCTTTACAGACTGTGAGGCTCAGCATCAAACTCGGCGGACCAGATAACTATACGGTCAATGTCAGTGGACTCGCGAAAGCTTCTGGCCAGCGTCCTCCCACTCCTGTACAAAAGAGGCAAGACGAATCTAGTGAAAGTGAAGCTGAGAAGACGAAGGCGGGGGAGGCAAATCAATCAGATACAGGGAAAGTCAAGAAAAAGGTCGGTCGTTCCGTATATGCAGTATAATATCCTCAACTTATTTCGCTTTACAGAAGAAAAAGAATGCCGCCACGGAATACTACGACGTCTCAGACCCTTTCATCGACGACTCCGAGCTTGCTGTCGACGACAGAAAGTTCTTTGCACAAACGAAGCAGCAAGGGTTCTATGTATCTTCAGGAGAGGTTGCTTTAATGAAGGACCGGTATGTCTTCTCTGACTCTATCTCTCATCTACTCATCCTCCTCCTCTTCAAGCTCACCAAAGAAACCGAAATCCAAACGACACACCAACGCCGAAGCTGGACCTTCGTCACAAACTCCCCGGGTCTCAGTCGAAGGCACGAAAGACTCACCCATCGCTCTCGACGATGACGATGACGTTCCCGACGCATATCACTCTCGCGTCTTCGAAAACGGTCACTCCAAAGGCGGCACTGATCGCAAAAAGAAGTCGACTCATCATTCAACGACACCTTCAGCCCAGCAGGGAACCGGCCTCAATGCGCCTCTAACAGGGAACTTGGCCGCAATGCGGAAGCTCAACTGGACAGATCCGGATCCGATTTATAACGAGGGAGACGGAGATAATGAAGGTTATGGAGAAGGAGGGGAGAAGGTTGGAATGAAGAGGAAGAGGGTGTTGTACACGACTGTGGTGGATAATGGGAAGAAGAGGAAGATCGTGGACATCGTATGTTGTTTCTCTTCGTCTATCTTTTTAGATCACACTCACTGTGATGACGTTCAGGCATCCTTCCACCCAGCGCTTCAGGCAGATTTTCAAAAACTGAAAGACGCCATCGCAGCGGAAAATTGGGAGCAGAAGGGAAAATTTCCTCCTTCAATCAAGCCTCTACTTGCTCAAGTTGCGATTCATGCGATCACACTGGATCAATACGACGACCACTTCTTCAATCTAATGCCAAGTCTGTTTCCATATAATAAATTCACCATGAGCGTGAGTTTTCATCGGAGTTTGGACATTCTGCAGGCCTGATCATGTAGGATTTCACAGAAACTTATCAAACGGACTGTATTCGTAGACCACGTCAAGCTTCTCGTTGACCGGCAAGATTCTCTTCTCACAGAGCTCAAACGCCAGGCGGATGAGGGTTTTCAAAAGGCTGAAGAAGAATGGGAGAAGAATGTTCTCGCTTGGGGTAAGGAATATCCTTGTCTTCAGTTGATATTTTTCCCTCACATCTTACATATCAGATTCACGCAAGAAGCGTCTCAAAGTCGACCATCGCGGTGAAGACTCGGGCTCGAACGGTCCACCTACCAGACACCCGACAGAGGATCCAGAGAATCACGGAGATGGATTTGATGAGGAGAACCACTCCACACATCCTCCGCATATTTCTAGCTCCGGTGACGCAGGTGGAACGAAGCCTCTGTCAGAGAAAGACACACAGCCTCCGTTGAAAAAGTATCGTCTGACAGAGAATATGAAGGCAATCGTTTGGGAGCTGGTGTTATTGAGCAATGAGTGTTGCCGGTTGGAGAATGAGAAGAAGTGGGTATCCTTTTTTTGTTCTGTGACTCAAGCTATCGGATCTTATGACTGACGGACTATATCTCTGTTTTATTTCCGTGCAGCACTCTCGAAGGTTCCGTGATGCAAGTCAGCGAACAAGGTCTTCGGAAAGTCTTGTATCAGAAGATTGTCAGCGCGTTCCCGGCAGGATGGATGTCTTCTGGCCAGATCTCCCGAGATGGTGTGTACACTTCCTTCGTATATCATTCACGTCGAATTGAGCGGAGATCTTAGTGAGCGCTATGAAGAAGAGACTCGAGAAAGAACTCGCGGAGGATCAAGAGATGGATGGCACGGCAGGGTGATCCTTCTTCATCTACATCCCTACTCTCTCGGATTATCGTTCGGCTCATGGGTTCATCGTGTATGTGCTTTTTCTGGTAGTATCCTTATACAGGTCTATATTGGTGTCATTACTGTAATGTATACTCTACATTTCCTAGTGCTTCCTGGACGTTTTTCCATATGTTGTTGAGCTTCTCAAATGTGTATTACATACGGTATACCTACTCTACTTTACATTCAGTCTAATTTCCTCAATCACATTGGCTACGCCATTTTCCCCAAAAATATTCATATGTGCATCCAGATATTTACTCCAATTATGATCAATGAGATATACGTTCAACGATGGTAAATACGAGCTGATTATCATTGGAAATAACGTGGGCTGTTATCACATTTCCTCCCAGTCGTCGTCAGCAACATCATGAAATCTGAAACCCTCTGCTGTCACCCATTCGAACTAGACAGAAAGTCAATCAGTCGAGGAGACAAATCTAGGTTGCATGATACTTACACCACCCTTTCCACTGCGAAGATCCTTGTCTTCACTTCCTGCGACTATGATAAATCGTCGAAGATCCTCTCTAAAACCTCTGCAAATTTGCATGCGTCCTAATTCTTCCATGATTTCCTTCTTAATAACTTCTCCCCACTCCTCCTGTGGCACATTACCGCAAAGCCTCTTGAATTCTTGGATACAGAATGCGAGCATCTCGGAGCGGGTGCGAACTTCGTTGTCGAAAAGTGACAAGGCCCATATTTCGAAAGGATCCTGGTCGCAGGATCGTTTTGAGCTGTCAGATAGGGACTGTTCAAGGGTCGTATGCATCGGTGCGTTTGTGAAAGGGGCGACGGACGATGCGGGGGCTGGAGGATGATCCTGTTTCCAGCCGTTTGGTTTGTCAGGTTGACCATTTCTAGAAATGCCCTGGTGAAGGTTCGATGTCTCTTGTCCCCCGAGATCAGGATCCAACGCATGGAGAGGGGGCGCTCCTACGACCGAAATCAACTCTTCATCTATCGCATCCAAAAGCCATTCGTACGTGAATCCTTCACATGTACAAGGTATTATCTCGCTATAGCCATCCTCATCCAGAAATTCGATAGGTTGTTGAGTCCGAGTGTGATGAGGTCCATGTTGAAGTGCATCACAAGCGATACGTTTCTGGACAAGGTGCTCTCTGTTGCGGTAACCGATAGAGACGGCCATACCGATAGCGGCAGGCAGGATATAGGACACCCAGCATTCATGTTCTTCGATCTGAAGAATCCGTTTGCTGATTCCTAGAGGATCTGAGAGTAGAGCATCCGCGGTGAACGTGACAATACCACCTAAAACCCCATCGTCATCTTTGTATTCATTCCATAGATAGTAAGAGGAACATACCGATATGCCAAATCTCCTCCATGACATTCGGAAGACGGGGATTTACGACGTCACTAGAGCCATAAATGATGAACCTCGCGTCGTTTTTAAGTCGGTACATAGGGAGACCAGGAATATCTCTGATATTTCCACGTCCTGGGCCCGGACACATAGCATTGGCATGGATGAAGATCACTTTCAGTGATGGATCATGCTCTTTGCCCAGAACGCCCCGATACATCGTTGCAGGATACTCTTTTAAGATTCCCAAAAGCATCTCCCTTTCAATCATGGCTAAGGAGGTTATAGAGAACGCCTGCGAATCGACCGGTGGCCATAAGGCGAAAGGTCGTTCACTGCCAGACACCAAAAACGAATGCAACGTCTCAGAAAACTCTAAGATTCTAACACCGTACTTCATCATCAGCTTGGAGGCCCCCAGCCCTTCCGAGGTTTTGGGCCCTGGTGGCTCGCCATAAGCTTCATATGTCCCTGGCGGGAGTTTTGGATCCCTTCTGTGTTGTGCGAACGCCAACCGGTCTTCAAACGAATTTTGCACCCTGTCCAAGGTACGGTCGTCTGACTTCAAGATCCACGTATACAGTGATACGACCAGTGTGGGTTCGTTCGAGCTGGGTAATTTAATCTGCGGAAGCCGATCGTAGACGAGGTTATAAGGATGGATTAAGGTTATCGCAGCGACGTTCCCTTCGACTGTGACTGGTACCAAGCCGACCTGAAGAACCATCGATCAGAATCAACTCACAGTCACGTCCCAAAAACTGCCTTACTCACCAATCTTTCATGAGACAAGAAACCGATGAGTTTCTTGAGCTTCCGCACATCTTCCTCACTTTCGGCGGTAAGCCACCCCCATTCCTGTACTGGATTACAAGCAGCCAGAATGCCGCTCAAATCATCCACTTCAAAGAATGACCTTGATTTCATAAACAGCTTGGAGTCATTGTATGACATGGCAACTTTCAGCGGCATTGCACCCTGTCGAAGCGCTAATCGACCTGCGGTTGGATCTGACGGAAGGAGCATCCCTTCCATAGAAATTGTTTGCGCGTTCTCGTTCCCACCCGTCTCAAGTATGATTGTTCCGGTCCATAAGGCATCCTCCGTAGGCAATCTGGGAAGCAGAGTCATTACCTTCATGACGTCTATCATCCAGACATGATATCACTTACCGCCGCAAATAGGAAGTCTTTGAAATGGAAGCATCCACGCTAGAAGTCCTGCAATATTTTGGTTATTCTTGCATCCATCCTTGGTATGCATGTTAGTACGTACTCTGTACCAGGTATCACCGACTGCAAAAAGTTTTCGGCTTCATCAGTTACCACAGAAGTTGTACTGTCTTTTCGTGAATATCACAACACAATCAAATCTTGAAATGACAGACCTGGTGGACATCTGCGGTGGAAGTGTAGAATCTGCAACAGCAGAAGCCGGTTCAATCACCTTCTCTGTCGGACCTCGGGTCTCACGTTCCTTCCCTTTTCGTGAAAAGCTGGCAGGGATTGCAATGTCGACGACGGATTGTCTTAATGTTGAAGCTATATTCGCGGAGGTTGGCATCGAAGGTGGTGTCGACGTTGTGGATGTTTGTAGGATTGAATGGCCTGGCACGATCCGGGGGGACTTGTCATCAACATTGATTGACGGAGATGCATTCGTGGTATTGCGATTCTTTTTGAAACTGAGACCACTCAAGGATGAAAATTTCTGGGCTGGAAGAGGTCGTGACACCTCGGGAACCTTCTCTGTAGGCGTAGTCATTTGCAAAGCGCCCTGCATCAAGCGTTGTTTCGTGGAAATACCACCTGCCGATATGGGGCTCTCTGTCCCCACTCTATCTTGAACGGAAATTTTCGGCAGAGATGGAAGGGATGGTATCCTAGCTTGTGGAAAAGATGGTAGTGTAGCGGATCTCATCGTTGACGGTCCTGCTACGGGGCGGGCGGTTGATAGACGTGGTAACGTTGGTTTCTTTTTCGGCTCTACTTGTGGCATGGGAGGCTTGGACGTCGATGGTCCTGGAGTGGGTTGACGCAAGGGCTGGTCAAGTTCTTCGCTCTTGATAGATTGTGGTAGCGGCTTGTGAGCAGCTTTCTCCGGAGTAAACAAAGATGCAGAATTCCCGGCCACTGGCGCCTGAGACGTGACGGTCAAACTAGTGAGTGAATCGTTGAGACAACTAACCTGGTCTTCTTCCTCTGCAGGAAAGAGTTCCAGTTCCAATTGCCTTTTCTTGGAGTCCTGAAAACTAGATTGTATCACTCGTCAGCATGGAGCCACTTGGCATTACCTTGGGGTCCACTTTTGGGGAAGTCTGGTTTAATGATCGGTATACGAGTGATAACCAATACCATGGAACGTACAGCTTTAAAACTGGACCTTTTCCTTTTCCCCGCAGCTAGAGGATACTGTGTCGCTCGGTTCAGGGGCCGTAGAACAAGCACAGTCAAGTACGATACGTACATCTGATTCCGAAGAGGATTCCGTAGGGATGACGTCTTTTTTCTTTTTCTTCTTTTTCTTTGCTGGATTGCCCGCGTCCGTCATAGCTGCATCTGGATCTGAAGTTGCCTTGGAGGTGAGTCCCACTGAGCAAGAAGGTTATACGTAGCCTTGCCTTTTTTAGGGACAATCTTGGAAGGAAATGGGGCACTGTCGTCAGGCTCCTATCACTTGAGATCAGTCTGGTGGCATAGTCGTTAGGCATGTTTGACTGGTACCTCTTTAATCCGGGGTCTCGTTGTCGTAGAGGATTCTCTAGCTGATATCTTTGAGCTGCTGGCTTTGGAAATCTTCCTGGTGACGGCTTTCCCAGCAATGGACCCCTTTACCTATCCGATGAGAGATTAGCGATAGCAAAAGTACAGAGACAAAATCGCGTTCTCCGTACCTTTTTCTGCCTTCCCTCCTGCTTTTTCTTTTCCTTCTCTGCTTCCCGAGCTCTTTGCGCTGTGATTCTATCATCCAGACCTGGGTTCATTCGAGCGAACCGGATCTTTTCCTTCTCTTTATCGCAATCAGATGGATGTTAGAGACAAAAGGGAGCAAATGGCGTACCTATCCACTCCCGCGACGGAGTACATTCATAACCAGGGAAATAATCTCCATCATCGCCACCCACTTCAGTCCAAAATGAGCCCAGTAGACGTTGGCAATTGGCGATGTTTTCCGGAGGTTCCCAACTGCAACTCAACGTTGAAAGAGCATTGAAATACGAGGGAAAGATGATCGTACGTGTCCTCGTTTGGATTGTCGTAGCCGAACCACTGGGGTAATGAGAGCTTAAGTTTCTCAATCAATCAGATGGTAGGTCTCCGACGCAATACCTTGACGAGATATTCCTGATATACGGGTTTGAATTCCAAGTCATGAAGAAAGCTGAATAGGTCGCACCCAGTTGCCGTCCTCATCGACTCGCGCGCCTTTGAAATACTCTAAAAGATAGGTCTAGCTTCAGTTAGAATTGGGTTACTGGCACAAAGACGTACCAACTTGAAAGACTTCCGCCTCTGATTCTGATTCTTCGTTTTCATCCTCTTCCTCTTCCTCTACGCGGGGTTTCTTCTTGACACGATTTGCCATATTGACGTTTCCTCCCTCGGTGAACGAAATTCAAAGACGATGAGCCGGCTAACAATAAACTGAATGACCGTGACATTTCTCCAGCGAGCGGTAAATCATCTTAAGCGCCCTCGAGCGCTTATCCGTCTTCTCTCCTTCTTTCATTCATTCACGGTGATGCGTAATAGACTCGGTGTTGCATGGAATAACATAGTTCAAGGTGCGCGCTCACATCCATTGCTGGACTCATCATGTTAACGTCGTCGTTGATCCTAGGTTTTAATGTCATTCATAAAACATGACCTTAGATTTCAGCTGGAGCTGGAGCTAGCGTTCCGGCATGCTACATGACATCCCAAACATCTTGGTCTTTGCGTCTATGTATCGCATGATTTTAGGATTGTTGAACAACTAGAATGAACACAAGCTCCGCCCACGTCGCTCATCCTGATCGTATCTTTCTCTATTGCGATCTTGTTGGTATTCTTTCTGACTTCCATTGGGAGACGAAAGACATCATGCCACCATGAAGTAGCTCTACCTATTCACTACTCTCTCGTGACCTGCGCGATATTGAAACTGGTTCAAGTTGAATGGGATATTTACTTGAAATTCATCATGTCTTCGTTGTCGATGACACAGAAGTCAACTCTTGATGATCCATGTCTATAATTTTCTACTCACTTTGTGTCTATTGGACAGACAACATGGTTCCGCAACGTACATACGGAATACAGAAGTTCGGAAGTGAGTACTCGTCTTGAATTTTTCGTTCTTAATTCACTCGTTTTTCCTTGTAATTCGGGTTGTTGCGTGTCTTGGGGGTATAAAAGCTGAGAGGAAACACCCCATAGCTATTCCTCAGGCTCAGGTCTTCCAGGATCCATTCCAAGGATGTTCACGCTCTCTCAAATTACCAGACGTAGGCATCTCTTCATAATAGTCTATACTCTCCTCTGATTTTCTACTTTTCCAGTCGCGTCCGTTCTTTTGGCAACTAGCGGTGCTCTAGCTAGTGCTTTCCCAAGTAAGATTCGATCATGCTCATCGAACTCAGTCAGAGCTGATAATATCGCATACTACTTTCAGACCAAAAACGGTCCAACGACACTACCCAGTGCCTCAACACCAGAGATTCCGATCTAGTCAAACGCGCCAGCCCAACTCTGAGCTTCAACAACTCTCAATGGATGTGGACATCTGAACTGGCTAATGGTGTCGCTCCCGATGGCTCGCGAGGCTTCCGCAAAACCTTTGTGCCACCCCAGGGAAAAACCCCCGCATTCCTCACTCTTGCGTATGCTGTAGACAACATTGGTACCCTCTTCGTCAACGGACAAGAGATTGCTACCGAAGATGTCTGGTACACAGCTGGCACTTACTGTGTCAACCTCGCTGACTGTGGATGTGCGGTTGTGATCGCGTTCAACGCTACGAATGAGGACCCTCCACCAAACCCTGCTGGCTTGATCGTCGATGGTATCGTAACCTACACAGATGGATCGACTTCACCCATTGTCTCTGACACTACTTGGCGCACGAGTACCGGCGGCCTGCCTTCTGGTTTCCAGGATTTGACCTTTGACGATAGTACTTGGTCGCCTGCTGTAACCGAAGGTGGCAACGGTGTCGCACCTTGGGGAAATGTCGCTTTGGCTGGCAGTGATCCATTGTCGTTCACTCCTGCTAGATGGATCTGGACCAACGAAGCTGCAGTCGGTGGGAATTACCCTCCTGGTGCTAGAGCTTTCCGCTACAGTCTCACTCTCCCTGCGGGACAAACTTCCGGTACGGCGACTGTCATCATAGACACCGACAACGAATATTCGCTCTACATCAATGGCGCCTTTGTCGGAACCGGAACAGATTTCACGACTGCTCAAAAGTACGTGGTTGAGAACGTTCAGGGTCCGGAAATCGTTTTCGCAGTCTATGCTGTGAATACGGACACTGTCCCTAACCCCGCTGGTCTGTTGGCTGCTATCGAAGTCACCTCTCAGGATGGATACTGTACGCAGTGTATCTCTACCTCCTCTGCTGTCACATACACGGCCTGGAAGGCATTCCCTAATGCTGCCATTCCTGCTGGATTTGAGCAGCCAGGGTTTGATGACTCTGACTGGCCCAATGCAGTCGACGAAGGTGGTTATGGCGTTGCACCCTGGGGTAATGTACCGGTACCCACTACGGTGACGACTGGAGGCACTCCTTTGCCTGGTGCTCCTGGTTCTTAAAGGGTGAGAATAATGCTCGACCTCTTCAATACAAACGCTCGAAAGGGGTCGAAGCTTTTGCACTGCTGATTGTGTAGCAGACTGGAATTTCCTTTAACTTAGCTCGTTTAACTCGTTCACTTTCTTTTTAAAATCGTCATTCGCTTCTCCACTTACATATATCCCCAGCTTTCTTTCGTTACACCTGTGTGTTCATTACATCCCTTCAATTAACCTTCCTAATACTACGTATTCATTTGTGCAACTTTGAGTGTTGTTATACCTACTGTACTCAATTTGAGCAATCTCTCAGACCGTGCCTTTCAACTTCTTATTCGTCGCGTCTTGCTAATAGTGGGACGAGAAACTCGGAAACGACACATATGTCCCGCACTGGCCTATGGACGAGGACACTGAGACTTATGAGTGCAAATATTATTGTGGCTACTAATTGGACTCGAGTACGCATGAATAATAAGTTGAATTCTGTGAGTGATTGGCCCGTCCTCGGACTCATGAACAGATTTCCATCCTCATCGACTCGCGCACTACTCAAATGATTTGAGTCTTGAGACGGTCCCAAATCTCCAACCGTATTGATTGAAATATCACTGTCAAGCAATCATTGAAGATGTACCAGGATGTACCCACTTCTAATCGGACTTCTTGAATCCTCCGCTGACTCCGAATCCGAATCTTCTGACCCTTCAGATTCCTCTGCTTCTTCTTCTACAAGTGCTCTATCGTTAACCAGTTTGCCATATCAGGGCATATCCACTTGGTGAGCCTTCAGGTAGTCATTGAGGACTTGAAGGTGAAGATGACTCTCGCATGACGGCGGAATCAAAGTTCAAGCTCAAGCTCAAGATTGAACTATATAAGCGCCCGAGCGCTTATGGTAACGTCTCTCATTCAAAGAACGTTCAACGTTCAACGTCAACATTCATCATTCTCGAATCCCACTCAAATCTCGAGTATGATGTCTTTCCATATATTTCTTTTCAACGGATTTAAGATCACGATCTCTAGTATTCTGAAAGCGAAATTGATATGAAGTGGTCTGCAACCAGGTGCGCTCTTCTGGCACTCATCGTTGGTTTTTCATTAACCAAGGTGTTTAAGATTTTAGACAGTCGCGGCGGTTAAGTTCCAGCTCCAGCTCTCGCATGTACATTGCATACCACAATCCTCTTGGCTTTTCCGTCTATGTATGCCTCGCATGATTCTCGAAGCTTCGGACAGCTAGAAGGAACGCAGCAAGCTCCGTTCCATCTCGTTCACCTAATCATACTACTCTTCCACCTTCGTCGAATTTATTTTGGTCGTTTTTCCATTGGGAGACGACAGGCATCGTGAAATTAGCGCTGCCTATAATCTATTCACTCATCTTTTGTGACCGCCGATTAAAACTATTGCAATGGAGGTTCAACCATTATTCTTGTTGTCTTCGCTCTCAATGGCACAGAAGTCGACTCTTGATGTATAAATGATCTATGTCTATGATTTGGAATTCGCTTTGTGTCTATTCGACAGCGAATATGGTTCTGCGACGGACATACTGGATCCAGAAGCTCAGAAGTGAGTGCCAGTTTTGGATTGTATTTTCTCAATTGACTCGTATATCCATTGGGATTCAGATTTCAAGCGAGTTTGAAGTTTTTGGAGTATAAAAGCAGAGACAAAGCGCCCCATAATTCTTCCTTAGGCTCAGGTCTTCAAGGATCCATTCCAAGTATGTTCACGCTCGCCCAGGTCACCCGACGTATGCATTGCTTGATACTGGTTTGAATTATTCTGATCCTCATATTTTTCCAGTCGCGTCCGTTCTTCTTGCTACTAGCGGTGCTCTAGCTAGTAAATTTCAGAGTGAGTTTGTACTACATTCATTGTAGTTACTTACATTATGACGCTTCTTGGTTGCAGGCCAAAAACGGTCCAATGACACTGCACAGTGTCTCAACACCAGAGCCGACACTCTAGTCAAACGCGCTAGTCCGACTCTTAGCTTCAACAACTCTCAATGGATGTGGACCCCTGAATCATCTGATGGTGTCGCTCCAGCTGGTTCACGAGGCTTCCGCAAAACTTTCGTGCCGCCCCAAGGAAAAACCCCCGCATTCCTAACCATTGCGTATGCCGTAGACGACATAGGCACTCTGTTCGTGAACGGTCAAGAGATTGCGACAGAGTTCGTTTGGTATACCGCAGGAACCTACTGTGTCAATCTCGCCGACTGTGGATGCGCCGTTGTGATTGCGTTCAACGCAACAAACGCCTTTACTGCCCCGAACCCTGCGGGACTGCTTGTTGACGGTATCGTAACCTATACAGACGGATCTACCTCGCCCATTGTCTCCGACACTACTTGGCGCACGAGTACCGGCGGCCTGCCTTCAGGTTTCCAGGACCTAACCTTTGACGATAGCACTTGGGCTCCTGCTGTCACCGAAGGAGGCAACGGAGTCGCTCCTTGGGGAAACGTTGCTCTGGCTGGCAGTGACCCTTTGTCGTTCACTCCTGCTAGATGGATTTGGACCAATGAAGCTGCAGTCAGTGGGAATTACCCTCCTGGTGCTAGAGCCTTCCGTTACAGCCTCACTCTCCCTGCCAGACAAACTTCTGGTACCGTGACTGTCATCATAGACACAGACAACGAGTATTCGCTATACATCAACGGTGCTTTTGTCGGAACTGGAACGGACTTCACAGTTGCCCAAAAATACGTGGTCGAAAACGTTCAGGGACCCGAGATTGTGTTTGCGGTCTATGCTGTGAACACGGCTACTGCCCCTAATCCTGCTGGTTTGTTGGCTGCTATCGAAGTCACCTCGCAGGATGGATATTGCACGCAGTGTATTTCTACCTCTTCTGCTGTCACATACACGGCCTGGAAGGCGTTCCCCAGCGCTGCCATTCCTGCTGGATTTGAGCAGCCAGGGTTTGATGACTCTGACTGGCCCAATGCAGTTGATGAAGGTGGGTACGGTGTCGCACCCTGGGGTAATGTTCCTGTACCCACTACAGTCACGACCGGAGGCAATCCCTTGCCCGGAGCGCCTGGCTCTTCATGAGTCAGAATAATGCTCGGCCTCTTCTATGAACGCTTCGCCTTCGCAATACCCCTATCGTGGCGCAGACTTGTGATTCCTCCGACCTTGACTCGTTTGACTTGCTCGCGTTTTTTTCTCTATGACCTGTCATTCTTCTCTCCACTGATATCTATCCCCCGCTTCCTCTATCCGTTTGCATTCCTACTAATGGTATGCGCTCGATCTGTCTAACTTCGGGTGTCTATTACTGTACAATCTGAGTGATTTTCCCAACCGTACACATTGACTTTCAAACGTTCATCGTGGGACGGGTAAGTTTTGAAATCCGGTGGTTAGCAGGAACATGATCTTCGAGATTGGCACAAAACACGAGGTGACTACATGCGACAATCAGCACATCTGGTAAACTTAGACGCCTTGCACCTTCTCGAACGGTCTCTCCCATGATGCATAAGCCTTCTTCATCCGATACTTACAAGGTGCCAGCGGTTTATTCTTCTCAGCAGAGTGGAGCTGACCACAGCCTATAGTAGACATTGCAGAAGCAGTACTCATTTGGAGTAATATGCTCTAAGGTGCGCGCTCTCTCACTCATTGCTGGTTCGTCAGTTTGGCGGGAGTTCAAGCAAGCCTGAGGTGAAGTTCAGAGCCTGAGACAGCAAGCTACATACCCATGATTTTCAATGTCTTGAACAGCTGGAATGCACTCTGTTCCACGTTGGTCAACCTAATCACTATATGATATATCGCTCTCTCACTTTCCCCGTCTTTTGGAATAGACTCTCAAAGTTCTGCCATTGGGAACTGAACGACATCATGAACAGACTATGAATGCTGACCATTCACTGTTCGCTTGTGACCAGCCTGTGCGACATTGAAACTATCAATGGAAATTCACCTGCAATTCCTCATGTCTTCACTCTCAATAGCACGTTTGATGATTTATATTGGTGATTTCCAGCTCACTCTCAAGAATCTCTATTGGACCGAGGACATGGTGCTGCATAAATAGAGGTTCAGAAGTGAGTAGCACTAGTTTTAGATTTGTTCGTTCTCAATCCATTCCAGGTTCCTGAGTACCAGTAGTATTCAAGCTGGCATATAAAAGCAAAGTGGAAATGCTCGATACATCGTCCGTGGGCCCAGGTCTTCCAAGATCTATTCCAAGGATTTGTTTCCAAAGATGTTCATGCTCTCTCAACTTACCAGATGTATGCATCGTTTCATATTGATCTGGACACTCCTAATTCTCTACATTTCCAGTTGCGTCCGTTCTTCTTGCTACTGGCGGCCCTCTAGCGAGTACATTCCAAAGTGAGTTCTCATCACATTTGTTGCACATAATCAGAGTCGGTATGACATACTCTCTTATTTTCAGGCCCAGTACAAACCAACGACATTGCGCAGTGTCCCGACACTGGAGAATCCAACACGCTAGGCAACCACAAAAATCCAACTCTTAGCTTCGCCAACTCCCAATGGATGTGGACCACTGAATTATCTGGTGGTAATGCTCCAGTTGGTTCACGAGGCTTTCGCAAAACTTTTGTGCCTCCCTATGGAAAAACCCCCGCATTCCTGACCATTGCGTACGCTGCAGATGACATGGCTACCCTATTTGTGAACGGACGCGAAATCAACACAGTGATCGGCTGGTACATTGCTGGAACCTTTTGCGTCGACCTAGCTAAATCCGGACGTGCCATTGTGATTGCATTCAATGCCACGAATGCAGATTTTGGGCTGAACCCTGCGGGCTTGCTCATTGATGGTGTTGTAACCTACACGGATGGATCTACCTCACATATCATCTCTGACACTACATGGCGCACAAGTATAGGCGGCCTGCCTTCCGGATTCCAGCACTTCACCTTTGATGACAGTTCATGGTCACCTGCTGTAACCGAAGGTGGCAATGGAGTCCCACCTTGGGGAAATGTTGTCCTGGCTGGCAGTGATCCTTTGTCATTCACTCCTGCTAGATGGATATGGACCAATGAAGCTGCACCGGGCAATTATCCTCCTGGTGCTAGAGCTTTCCGTTACACTCTTACTCTTCCTGCGGAACATACTTCTGGTACTGCAACTGTCATAATAGCTGCAGACAATGCGTATTCGCTATACATCAATGGTGTCTTTTTCGGAACTGGAACAGACTTTGAACATGCCCAGAAATATGTGATAAAGAATGTCAGGGACCCATAATTGTGTTTGCGGTCTATGTTATGAACGCAGACAGCCTTGTCATGAATAATCCCGCTGGTTTGTTGGCCACTATTGAAGTCACTTCGCATCAAGGATATCATACACGACACCCATGTATTTCTACCTCCTCTGCTGTCACATTCTCGGCCTGGAAGGCGTTTCCTAGTGAGGCCATTCCTGCTGGATTTGAGCAGCCATGGTTTGATGACTCTGACTGGCCCAATGCGGTTGAAGAAGGTGCTTATGGTGTTGGACCCTGGTACAACCGTGTCCAGGTACCCACTACAGTGACACCCGGAGGCACTCCTTTGCCTAGAGCTCCCAGAGGTTCTGCTCCCGGCTATTAATGGGTCAGAAAACTGCTTGGCCTCGCAGAGGTCAAAGACTTCACAATACCGATCATGAAGCATACTTGTTATCCCTTCAGCTTGGCTCTGAGTCGTTTGACTTGCTTTCTTAACTTGTCATTATTTCTCCGATTACATCTGTGTATCCCCTGCTTTCCTCAAATCCTTTTCATCGCATACCTTCAATACACTGTACCCAATTTGTGCTGGTGTTTTTGAAAGGTACACAACTTGAGTGATTGCTCAGATGTCACTGAGCGGTCTTTAACTTTTCATTCATCATGTTCTACCTGTGGGACGGGTAAGCTGTTCAAGCTCCTCAAGGAAGATTTAGGAACATAGCACCATCGTTCAAAATGCAACGTTGAACGGACCAAGAACAGGAAGCACGAAACAATTTTGTCGTCAGCAGTAGCGTACGGCACACTTCCGGCAAAGTAGCGGAGTTTCGAATAATGACGGAGCGCCAGCAGCGGCTAAAATCCGCAACCAATTGTACTATGTACGTCCTGACCACCCTCCCCTACTCTTCCACCTGGTATTCATGCTTTTTTTGACCACTCAAAGACACAGCGACCTCACAGCCTTTCTCAATGACCTCCAATGGCTTTGTGAAGTTCGGTGATCATCAGGTTTGACCCGGTCTGATTCCTTCTGATTCCCAGAACTCAGTTTGCGAGAAATTGGCTATCATCCGCTTCGAACCCGTTGACACATCTCTCGAACACTTCGCCTCCAATGGTCCATTGACGACTGTGCAAAATTTCCTCAATCAGCAGTGCCTCTCTGGTCAGTGCTCCATGCTCGCACTAGGTCACACTGGTGGTAAAATCATAAATGTTATCGATAATCACCTGTCCATATATGAGGCCAGACTACGACCCAGCGCGCAGAAGATTTGCGAGAATTTTCGTTATCAGCCACTTTTACACACCTCATGACAATTCTCTTCGAACCACTTCGCTTGCAATGATTCAATCACTACTCTGCAAAATTTCCTCAAGTGCATTCCGGTGCATAGCCTTTGCTTAGAGTGCGAAATCAGGCAAGATCTCAATACTAGTTAGGCAACTCAGGGTCTTACTCTATATATACGTGTCCGTTTGGACTTGCAACCTTATCTAACATCGCTGGTTCGGTGAGTCGCCCTTTTCCCTCCTGTTACAGTGCCCAATCAGTCTGGTCCTCTATACCCCCCTCGAAAATTTTACACAGCTTGCTTCTTGTCGTCTCGATGCTGAGCGCTGATCATTGGCCTTTTGCTTGTCTAGCTACTCATTTATCAAGAGGTACTTCATCGGAGTCAAATTTGCTGGTCAAATTTCCTTCGAAATTCTTGAAACAGAAATCTTCGGTGAGCAGACGTGCTATGAAACCTCTGAAGTTATAACACTCAACGTGAATCGATAGATACGCTTTTCGTACAACACTCACACCGCGTTTTCCTCGAAAATAAACCCTGTCGCACTACTTTCCTTCGGCCTTTCGACTATCACTTTCATCCGACAGCTATGTTTTCTGGTGTCATGAAACCCTTTGTCGCATATCTTGTCCTCATGTGCTGTCTTGGGGCAATTGCGTCGCCTGTGAGCACTAGGAGCCAGCTTCAGGAGTCCCAGTCTTCTTCGGGTGAGTATCGAGAGCCAGTGAATCAAAGATCTTAGCTCATTATGTTGCTGAACAGAATATATCCTTGCACAAGCTTATTTCACCGTTGGATATAAGCCAGATAACTGGAAGCTTGTTTTCAAGACCAACTCCGGCGAGTCTTTCTTTTACATCAAGGACTCCGAGGGGCATGTGAAGTACAGCAAGGACGAAATTCCTCAGATATCGCACCCATTCTTGGACAAGAAGGGGGCGTTCATCAAGCTGATATTCCACGACCCCAAAGCGGACGCCGAGTTCCTTGATGAATCGACTCGAGAGGTGAAAAAGGGGCTCAGTTTCCTTGATGAATCAGAGGAGAAAGGGGCCGTCCATAATGGTCCTGATTGGGTCAAAGCTGCAATGGCAAAGCTCATCGATCGGCAGTCTACGATGCAAGACAAGAAGCCATTCGCTACTGTGTTTGATGATCCAGCAGAAACAGTCAAGGCAATCGAACGTGATATAGACTATTTCACCGCGTGAGTGTTTTCTTGACGGAGTATAGGCTTTCTTGAATCGTTCATATATGTGTTTTTGCTCAGTGAGCTACAACACTTTGAAGATACGCGCGAGAAGAACCGCGCAAAGGAAGAGCAGCGGCTTGCCAAGTTGGCACGTCAAGGAGGTGTCAAGCAATGAGGCGCGAAGGGTGGACAACTCGATAAATGTTCGTAGTGTTGTGAAAGATTGCAGTAGACCTCTGAGTATGTACATTGATTATGTTGAGAGGATTTGACCTTTGGATGATAAAGTAGCTGCATTACGTCAGGAAAAATTGAACCCTTGGCAATGTACCACTACCACTACAGGAGAGGTGATTGGGCCGCCGAGGAGGCTGTTCAAAACGTTCAGGAATCAAGTCTTCAAGACGATTGGGAGATCCGTTACAAAGCCGCTCCTCATTAGACGATACCTGATTTCTCTACCTCTGAACTCCCTTCCCATATAGTAGGAACAACCGTGTTTCTATTTCAATACAATGGTCATCACCCTCGGGCAAAGATCATGTCTCTCCCACCTAATCGCAGACCAAAGGTCTCACAGCCTTTCCTCGATGATTTCTCTGGTAAAGCTCGGTCAGGCTCGGTCCCAGATCTCCTGCTCAGCCTTCGGTCTTGAATGAACACAACCTGATCCAGTGCTATCCAGTGGCGATCCAACGCTGATAGGGATTGAAGAAAGAGGGAATTTGTTGGTCACGGCATCATGATATATGGAAGCATATGGATCGGCGGACGATACCAGACGATACCTAGCTAATACCTCTCCAATATGGTCCAGGTTGTAACAGAGGGTGTGAGTCTGTGTGAGTCCACACTGCCCTTGTTGCTACCGATATTCATCTGCGATTCAGAACGATTCAGAAACATCTCCCTCACCGTCGCACCATCGCTTTCCAGGATCCAGATTCCAGAACCTCCAATTCACCATGCGCCGTATAGCAGAAGGAGCGCATACCCAGCGGATAATCTCCTATAATCTCAGAACGGAATCATCAAGTCATAGTACTTATTCTGTAATATTCTCCGCCGCTACAGAGATGACAGCAGGTATTCACTGAATGAATGCCGTAGATACTGGAAACATGATAACTCTGTTAGTAAACCCCTCAGATTTCAACTTCTCCCTCACTCAGTGTGCTATCCCAGGCTTCGTTGCATTTGAAGGATGAATTGCAGAGAGGTAGGAACAGTTCGAGCGAAGACGTAATTCGGAGGAACGGTCGCAGGAAGTTCTTTCTTCACTATTCGTTCTCAGCAGTGCGTCCAATTGTCGAATTTGAACTGTGTCTCACCCTTCGATATACCTCAGCCTATCCCAACTATAGTAAAGACTGTCCACCAATTCGCGCGGGAATACCTTCTGTGGCTATGTTCATACTGACGGTCATACCTTGGATTGTAAGTGTATTCCATGCCGATTCCATGTCTGTTACTCAGATATTCATCTAAATTCTAGTCGATGGTACTGCTACTGAAACGGGGCCATGAGGTATATCTTCTTTCAGACGCGTTTGAAGAGGATGTTTAGACGCGAGGCACAGCGACGACCTGCGACGACGGTGACGGATTCAGGGTGGCACTGATGCCACCAGCATGTGCCACTCTTTGCTGTACCAGGCTGCACGGCAACGGTTGTATGGAATGAAAATCTATCGCGCTCGATGAGGCCCATGCTTTCCATACACTCGGCGTGCGATGATTGAACTGCCACAGAATCGTGAAATTTTCTCGGTCGGATGCAAAAAATTTCAATCGGAAGGGCTCTCATAAAAACGCCTCAGATTGGGCGTGCAACCGCAACGCTGCCTCGGTGAGTCCTTCTTTCCCTCCCTTCGTTCGATTTGTTGAAAGCACGACCGAGTCTGGCATGCCGTCGCAGCTGGCCTACTTGCATTAGTCGTACGTGCGCTGCTGATTCAAGATGGTTGTCGCCCCACTTTCTCAAGTATCTAGTCATCTCTGCTCTTTCACGGTCGCTGACCATAGACCCTTTTGTATGCTAGTCGTTTATAAAAGAGGCACCTTCACTGGAACGAACGGACTAAAATTTGCTGGTCAAATATTCCTATAAATCGAGTCTTGACGGTGAGCAACGTTCGGATTCGGTCGGCGTTTGGATTATACCGAACGTGAATCGTTAGTAACACTTCCTACAGCCATTCTATTCAAAAGCCACACCCTCGATTCGTTTTGACTGGCATCTCCGCTCAACATCTCCTGACGCCAATGTTGATCCAGAAACTCTTCGTCACATATTTCGTTCTCATCGGTTGCTGCCTTGGGGTGAATTCTTCGCCTGTCCTGGCTGGTAGGACCGGGATCCCGGAACCACTCACTTACAGGCGTAAGCAGTTCTAGCCAACCAAAAAAAGGCACCGATATTGACAACGTATACTTTTGCAGCCCGAACCATTGGTTTCTTCCCCAAAGAGTCGAAGCTTGGTTATTACAATGACCAGACTGGGAAAGTTACGATCTTCTTTATCAACGAGCACGATAAGGTTGAATATGAGACTCGAATCATGGCGAGGGCGTTGTTTCTTCACGTGTTCGCGTTCAAGGGATCCAATGGATACTTCAAACTCCTGATGACTGATGATCCTAGCGAAGATATTGAATTCCTTACTAGTTCCAAGGAAGAGGAAGAGGAAAGGCTCACAACCGGTGTTCAAAAAGCCAGACATTCCGACTGGATTGTAGAGGTGGTGCAAAAGCTCCTGAACAGGCATAATCATTTCGCGTTGCGGTCTGATGCTATCAGTGGTCCAGTTGAGGAGCTCATAGTGAATATTATACGAACGAGAGAAAAAGAGCTGAATCATGGATACAATTAGTAGCATCAGCCGGCGTAGATTAGAGAGTCCATACAGACTTTTTCGCGTGTATTTACTCTGACGTCATTTTGAAGTACCTCGACTTCACCAGAACTACCACCTACTCATGGACGTATTACGAAAAACGATTGTCTCCTTTCTATTCACTGCAAGAGAAGCCATCCTCAGTGGTGCTTGGATCTACCCGCTGCATGGAATCGTCTATTTCATCTCTCATCCTTCAATATATCGCTCAGTCCAACCAGTCCTAACAAAATGTCTATTCATTTCCGCAGGAATCACTTTCGGAATGTTCGTCTTCACCTATCTTCCTCAGGTAGCCTTTTGTGCTATATTCTCAGGTCCTTTTGCGTTTGCCGCTGCCGCGATCATGGTGCTCGGCGAGTCGTATGCGTTAGTGGTGATTGTGACCAAGATGTTCATTCTAGAGGACGCGCAGGATAAAATCTGTACGTGTCTATCATCCTTTTACTGGTATTCGAAAGCTCATTTGAGCTCTAGTCGACGCTGTGTTGTTGCAGCAAGGCCATGAGGCACTCGTATCTTCGGCAAGACACGTTAGAAGCGGACGTTCAGGAATCAAGACGATTGGAAGATCCGTCACGAAGCCGCTCAATCGATTCACCAAGAATGGGCTGATTAGATACTTGATATCTCTACCTTTGAACTCTCTTCCTATAGTGGGCACAATTGTGTTCCTATTCTATAATGGTACGCGTAACAAACTCGAAAGTACCCGGTGATCATGCTAACTCACAAATATGAAAGGCTCGAATGCAGGACCTCGATACCATGCACGGTATTTCCAGCTAAAGGGTTTGGACGCACAGGAGAGACAGGCGTCTCTCGAAAGAATGAGAGGCGCATATACCGCGTCAGTAATCGACTGTACAGTCACTATCGTACATTCTGATTCTCTTCTAGTTTTGGTGCGATCGCACTTGCCCTCGACCTCGTGCCCGTCGGTGGACTCCTCTTCAACTTTACTTCAACTATCGGAGCTGCCTTGTGGGCGAGTGATTTGGAAAAGAAGAACAGTGGAAATGACGGTGATTCAAGTAATGTAGAGAGAAAATCCGAAATTCCCGTTGACATCGAGAGTGAGTACTAAGATTATACCTGCAGTGATTATACCAGAGTCCAGATGTGTATGTGGATAAACTCGGTTCAATAAGAAAAGTGTATACAGCTCTGTACAGCTGTACTCATGCACAGCAATCCGGGTTGTTCAACGATTGCATTTCAACCGCGACGGGATTTAGTACTGTTTCCGTCGGAACGATCGACGAGGGTAAATTTCCCAAATTTCCTATAAATAACATGACGACTACGCTTTTTCTCATCATATGTCGTCGTCCTACGCAGAGATTCCAACTTCCGCCCAGATAGCTCAAGACGCTGAAATCTTGATACAAACTTATCTTCCACCACCTCTCAATCCTACCTCATCCAAGCAAGAATTCATCCTTCCTCTCGCTGTTCCTCAAATCAGCTTCAATGACCACCAGGAGGCTAGTTTCGCCAGAGGGCATAGTCCGGCATTGGGCGAGCTCGGACTGACCCAGCAGGTTATGCTGAGCATTGTCGACGGTCTGAATCTTGCCATGGCAGCAAGTCCACCGACGCGGATTGTAGGAGCATCTGGTCCAGTCGTTGGTTATCTGTACGAATCCAATCTCTTTCACTGTATTCCTCATATTCTCAGAGCTTAACCAATGCTTTCCGTAGACCGTGGAACTGGGCAAAACTTTCCAGAGCGTCTATGCATGTAGATCCACGAACGGGAAACCGCTCTATCGCTCGATCCCTCACAGACCACTACCTCCGTGCGGCGAACATCAGCGTATTCAAGCCCCGAGGCCTCTCAGCCCGCATATGCACCACCTCCGCCATGCTCATCCTCACTGCCAAACCCGAAAAGACAGACGACGCGATGAAGAAAGTCGGCCGAGGGGCTCTCGTTGTCGCACGCCACTTGCCTATCACAGGCCTCATCGTCCGCCAGGTGTCGAAATCCAAAGCGAACCGGGACGAGAACAAGAAAACGGAGGATATCTACCAGCCAATCGCACAACGGAGGTTGGGGCTGATAGACGGTCGGGCGTTGCCGCTCTCGACGGGTGGTTCGCCGCCGCTGGCGACGCAGATCGTGATGCAGACGATGTCGAAGTATGGGGTGCATCTTGGGGGAGCTAGGGAGGGGAAGAAGGAGATGGAGAGACAGAGAGCGATGGAGGCTTTTGATGAGGCGGGGGTGGCGGATGGGTATGGGTATCATATTGATTATTCTATTGGGAAAGGTGCGAGGGCGATTGAGCGTGCGGAGAGGAGGAGGAGACAGATAGGTGGGCAGGGGAGGCAGTTGCTGTTGGATTTGCCTAAAGGACCTGAAGGAGACTTGTTGAGAAGCTGGGCAGCAGATAGGCTGCTTTGGTTTGTGATCATGCCTGCGGAGAAAGGTATGTCATTCACCAAACATTATAATCGGTTTCCTGACTGATGACTGAATTTCTGGGTGCGTAGATATGGACATAGAGGACATCAGTTTCGCTGAGAGCCCTGCGAACGAGGAGAATGTCACTCAAAAGGTTTGGATGGGAGAGATGATCTTCGAATCAGAGGAGATGCTCGATGGAAAGTGACTAGTGAAGTGAAGGTACATATATCTTTCCAGTGTCGTTCCTTCTGTGTATCTATGTAATGTGTACTGTATAATACCAACGCTATAATGCCTGCTTCTAGTGAATAACTATACTCGTCTAAACTGCAAAGCGGTCTATGGGTCCGTGTGTATGCTTTATTTTTGAGGGGGTTTCACAACATTCAAACCTCTAACGCCTCTCAACCCCATCATCCCAACTGTCTTCGGCGCAAGGGGGGAGGCAACGCATCCGACCACCCCATAACCACCTTCGCATACTGATTCGCCTCCTCTACCAGCCTCTCCGGGTTCCACTTCAACGTCTTATTCTGACCCTTGTAATATCCCAAAAATGCCACATACGCAGCACCGATGACCGTCGGGTTGTTCGTCGCTAGAGTCTTGAGGACATTCTGAACGTGTTGAGCGTAGGTTTCTGTGTATGTCGCGAGCGTTTTGGCTTCGTGGGAGCTAGGGGAAGAGATGTAGGGTGTTATGGTGGTGGTCTTTTGCATATCGCGGCTTGTGAGGAAGGGTTGTTCTTGGGGATCGAGGATGATGATGCCTTGGCCTTTGGCTCCGGCGCGAGCTGTACGTCCGAGTCGGTGGACGTACTGTTCTGCGGAAGAGGGAAGGCCGATCTGGATGACGAGGGTGACGCTGAAGAGATTAGGTCTTCAGAGACAATGTATGTATCATAAGTTGGTTAGACATACCCGGGAAAATCGATCCCTCTAGCAGCAACGTCGCTACTCAATAAGATCGCACTTTGAGCGTTTTTAAACGCTTCTGCTGCCTTGGTCCTGGCAGACTGGCTTTTGCGGGAGTGAATTTCCAACACCGGAGGGAGAAATTTTTGGATAGATTCTGAAGAAAGGATTTCTGTTGCGAAAGAGACGTGTCGTGCGGTAGGGAAGAACACCATGACTTTGCTGAGAGTTTGAGGGCCGGTGACGGATGGGGAGAGACTTGGAGTGGTGGTTGTAATGTGGGGAAGAGGGTGTTTGATTGTATCAAGGTGTAGGAGAGCTAGTAACGTTGGAATGTGGTTTTCGAAAGGTTCGATGATATATGACTGATGTACTAGGAGCAACACAACTATCATCAACAACTGACCGAGATAGAACAAAGAAACGGCAATACCGTGTTGGTGAACGTTCATCTCATCCTCTTTGAGGGTTGAAATGAAAGTGTATTCCGAACCATGGTTATACTTCTTCGCCACTTTCTTTATGTTGTCAGAAATCGTAGCACTGAAGAAAAGGTTCTGCCTCCTGGTCTTGGGAAGCATGTTGATAACGCCATCCAACTCTCTAGCAAACCCTCCATCGAGTAGTCTGTCTACCTCGTCCAAGACTAGAGTTTGTAGCCCATCGAACTTCGCATATGCTTCGTACTTGCGAGGGCCAGTGAAATAGTCATGCAGACGACCTGGTGTCGCAACGACGATGTCATGACGACTCTCGAGGAATCTTTGAAGGTCTTTGACAGGATTGGAAGTTCCACCGGTCACGGTAATGACGCGAAAGTCAGTTTGGGCTAGGAGAGTTTGGGCTTCTTCTGAGATCTGGTTTTATGCGTTATGCTTTGTGGTTTGAGAAAAGATGAGAACGGCAATTGAACGTACTTGCTGAGCGAGTTCTCGAGTAGGAGAGAGTATTAAGATGGGTGTGCCTTTGGGCTTTGTAGGGGTTCGTATCACATTCTCGATTGCTGGAAGAAGAAAGCCAATAGTTTTCCCTGTGAACGTGCATCATAGCTCGAAGAACATCATAGTATTGCAGCAGAACATACCTGTTCCAGTTTTTGCTTGCACAAGGAGGTCTTTTCCATTCAAAGCAGGCTTGATAGCATTTCACGAATTAGTTTAAAATTGTAGAAGGGAAAGCGTGTCCTACTTGTATCGTTGCCGCTGAATGATGATAGTCAGTCACCCGGCTGGTTGTTGGGACAAGATATCTGCGCTCACCTTGAACCTCCGTCAAAAATCTGAATCCTTTCATCAAAATGTATCATCGAGACTTTGTGTCAAGGTTGCTCACTCATGCTTGATGTTCCGCTTGAGCCTTGACGCAATAGGTAGATTCTGAAATCTTTGATTGCTAAAATGACTGCGGTCACCCAAAGAACTGGCATGAGCTGGAGGTCGAGGGGTTGGAGAAGTTCCTTGAGCGGGACTGGCTGTCTTTACAGCAGCAGTGGTCATTGAATGATGTTGTGGTCTTCTGTGAGATGCCATTGAAGATGTTGAAGAGAAGATTTGAAGAGAAGAGCGCGATGTGAAAGGACGAACAAACAAACGCAACATAAAGGAAAGCCTCTGAGTTTGAACGCGTGAACCGAAAAAGGGTTTGACGCGCTGATGTGAGTGACTTTCGCCACGTGGTTCGGTTTATCTCCTTGTTCTCCGACCACCATCTAGTCCTCCAGCTTGCTGTTCTAGCCCTTGTGCTTCATTGTAGACGTACCTTGCTCCAACACTAACATTGTCCAGCTATCAACATGCCTCCAGGAGCACCCTCGCCAGTTCGTTCATTTTTGTACAATACCTCATCATTCGATAATTCAAATTGACTGCTCTTTCCTAGATGACCTTGAAGCGGATACACCGTGAAGTGGCTGATCTCAAAAAGGAGGATCTGGGTGCGATGACACTCGCGCCGTCTGATGATAACTTGTTTTTGTGGAAAGGACAGATTCCCGGTCCATCTGGCAGTGTGTATGAAGGCGGCGTGTTTGATCTGGAAGTTACTCTCGCGTCGGACTATCCGTGTGTTCATAAACTATATCTTTCGCGGGCTCAAATGCTCACAATCATGTTGATGTAGCTTCACTGCACCCAGAGTGGTGTTCAAGACCAGGTACATTTTTTCCACTCGTACATCACATTCAAAAACTGACACTTCTTTAGGATTTACCATATGAACGTATGTTTTCTCCTTCCCGAAATGCCACTCTGAAGCCTCTCAGTTTTTGAATACTAATTTGTTCGCCGACAGATATCGGAACGTGGCGATATATGCATCGATATCTTGAAGCATAACTGGTCTCCGGCACTATCGCTGTTCAAGGTTCTCCTGTCATTATCTTCGCTCCTTACGGACCCTAATCCCCGTACGTGATCGTCTTTACCCGATATGCTGGCATGTTTCCTGAAACCGGAAAAAACTCCAGGTGATCCTCTAGGTTCGTCTTCCACTTGTACATGAGTCGACAGATAACTTGACTCTGATATCTCAGTGGGAGTAATCGCCAACCAGTACACCGTGAACAGACAATTACATGACTCGACCGCGAGGCAATGGACGCAGCTTTACGCAATGCCGAAACCTCCACCACCACCACCTGCAGCCTCACGCTCCAAGACGGAGTCAACTCCGGCAACCTCGACAAGAAGCCGAGGAAGAGCCAAGGCTTCTGGCTCTACTACCACCACCATCCCCAACCCATCCTCGTCATCATCCACCTCGAGACTCACGCGCACCCAAGAGACAATAACGATTGACGAATCAGAAGATGAGGACGGTCCGCAGTCGACGCGAGCGAGAGCAGGCTCGAAGAGAAAGCGAGAACTTGGTACGAGTTCTCAGACTGCCCTCAATGGGGGGACTCTGAATCTGGTGGATGATGAAATCGAGTTTACTGAAGAGGGGAGGAATCGCAAGCGGTCGATGAGAGCTACGCCTGCTGAGGGAGCTCGAAACATTCGCGACTCGGATGTCATTGTCATTGATGATTAGATGGGACTACTAGATGGTTCACCGTCTTATATCGCTCATCCCTTACTCTATCAAGGCTGAACGTTGAATTATCACTATCCCTTTACACCTTTCATCTACCATTTGTATCACCTTCATACATACTTGTTATATTTCTGTAATGCATTGGAGCATCCGGATTTTCTCTCTGTCACACGACCTGAGTTCTGAGATCGCATTCGTTCAAACTTCACCGGTTCGATGGGTTCCAGTCAACGGTCTTAAGCTTGTTCTAATCCTTCTCCGGAGTTGTTTACTACCGATAGGCTAAGTATTTCGGATTTCAGAACCTCATCGGGACAGCGTTACGGAGCATCAAGTAGGAAGAATCTATTCCTTGTAAGAGAAAGCACAGATATCAAGAACAAAACCATCATCTAGATGCTAATTCAAGATAATCTGAAAGTAACGTTGCCAGCACTGAGTATCATGAGCCGAAAAACCAGAGCCAAACGACCGAGAAGCGCGAATGCGAAAGCGAAATCATCGCCGAGCAAAATAACAAAGAAATAGAAAATAAGGTATATTTGCAGGGTAATGAAAACCCCTCAAGCTTGAAAACAACGGGAGGAGGAATTTTCAAGGGAAATTGTCCATGTCATTGACCGTTGACGGGGCCTAGAGTTCATCGCAGTAAGGCAGGTCAGAGTCGTCGTCATCGTCGTCTCCGCTGGAAGAAGATGAAGCAGCAGCAGCGGAGGTTATGGTTGATGAAGCAACGGGGGATGAATCGACGGTCGAAGTGGTGGCGGGTGGAGGAGTAACAGTGGAAGAGGTGGTGGGAGTAGCAAAGGCAGCGGCAGTGGCAGTGCTAGGAATGGCGGTATTGACCGAGGAAGAGCCAACAGGAGGGGCAGCGATGGTAGATGCGACACAGAGTACCTGAGAACAAGAAACAAGGAACAGATGGTCAGTTGGCATCAGAAAATTTGACAATCAGTGATTGAACGTTGAATACTGACCTCTCCGACGTAGATGTTGTCACAAGCAGAGTCGATCTGAGGGTTATTGTTGTATAGCAGTGTCGAGTTGATGCTGTACGCGGAGGAGATCGAGTCACAGGTATCCTGAGCAGCGACGGTGTACGTCGTCGTGCAGTCCTCGCCCTCGTATCCGAGACAGATGTTGGCACCTGGCTGGAGGTTGGAGCAAGAGCTGTCGACAATACCAGAGTTCACTGAGGCAAATTGATAGCTGTTGCCAAAAAAAAGCGTATGGGAGGCTGTTCAAAAAAGGCACCCATTGAAATGAACTCACGTAGACACGTTTTGTGCAGCAGAAATACTGTCACAAGTGTCTCCCTCCTGGACGGTGTAATTCCTGGTGCAACTCTGAGCAGAAGCAACTACACGGTGTCTGTTAGAGCTTTGCTCGCGGACTCATCGAAGAAGAGACTACTCACTCTGCAAGAAGAGAGGAAGGACGGCGACGAGAGCGAACTTGGAGAACATTTCGAAATTCGGATGTATGGAGCTTTTGTTCAACGAACGTGAAAGATTTGAACGATAGACTATCGATTTAACCCGAAGATGTGAGCGTTGACACAGACAGAACGAGGAGGAGGGAGCTCGTTGGGTGAGTGTTGAGAGCAAGTTGAAGGTAATAGAAAAAAAAAGTGAAGAGTTGGATTTGCTGACAGCTTGCTGGCGATGCTCACGGCAGCAGAAATTTCCTTACGGGGCGCGATCAAGGCACGCTTAGTAACGAAAAGGGAAATATATTCTCAGGTTTCCCGGAAGACCCAGACTCCTTTCCAGCTTTTCCTCAAACTTAACTTAAATTTCTCTCTCACTACAGCCGGTTGCTTCGTTCGCGCCACAGCCTGCGTCAATACACAGCTTCAAGCTTCAATTAGTGCTCGCAATGCCTACAAGAGACCTCAGCAGCAAGGCGGACGCTGAGGGGAACATCTCGTCGAATTGAAACCCTGTTTAAACCTGGTAAATATTGTGACTCTCCAGGTGAGAGGAACCTTAGTAGCAGCGCAATAGCAGCGACTCCACAGTCGCAAGGGAATCATGAGGCTCCTTATGGTCACCAATCACCAATGGACGTTCCAGAATATCTATAAATTCGTTGCTATTGGTGATATTAATGGCGCAGCGCACGTTGCTCCTCGCAAGAATAATTCTAACTCCTTCCAAGGCTTTGAGGTGGTTCAGCCATACCGACGTGTGCTTGGACCTGCTTGGAAGGGACCAGGAAGGAATGCTGAACATTCTCATAGGCAGTGACTGGTGACCAGGCAATGTCCTGAAAGCCTTCAAGAATATCAAGAGAAAAGGAAGCTCCCGAGCAGCGAGAGGGAAGCTGAGGGAAGTGTTCCTTCCCGCCCCACGTACTCTAACGGATATAAAGCCGAAGAACTGAAAATTGAGACTTACTCGGGAACCTTGCAAACCTCGCATGATTTTCGATGCAAAGACAGTGCTCTAGTGTGATGCTGAAGACGGACTCCAACTTGAACAAAGTTCTCCGACTTCGGTGCTTACCCTACCACCATCCATGACGAGTTACAATGACGCACTCATACCTACTCATACTCGAACATTTCTTACTCTCTCGTGAACCGGTTGAGAGTCAAATTGTTAGTCTGACGTTGGTGTATAAGCCAGAACACAATAAAGGTCCGAAAGAAGGAATTTGCTTATCATCGGTACGTCGTCCCATGCTCTACATCCAAGCAATTCCTCACTTCCAGTCCCCAGGCGATCATCTTGTCGAAAGGGGAAAGGAAGAAAATGTGCTACGCTCTTGGCAGTGGTACAAAGACTCTGCTAAACTCGGTGATATTGTTGAGTTGACTGCAACGGTCAACACTTCCCGAACCACTTGTCGTCTGAGTTCACGGGAAGCCAAATGAAGTTTTCGAAATCGTCCTTTTCCTCTGTTGAAGGCTTACCTGGCGTCCTACATTCTTCTCGCGCGTCCTTATATGCTAAGTTGGAACAACAGCTTCACGCCGTTTAGAATAAACAACAGGTATTGTCGGTATGATTCTAGTCTGAAAGCGAACCATGGTCCATTGACCGAGCACCATCTGGATCACCGTGTATGTGTTTTCGAGTTTTGGAACTGAATATCTTGCTGAAATCGATGATATTCTACAGATGAATTTTTGACGTTCTCCACAAATCTGTCCAAGTACTTCAACTCTGTCCGAGGCTGTCATTCGAAGAGATCGGACGGAACTCGATGAGCCAGGATTTCTCTTACATTCTTACACCCAACAGTTCAATGGAGGCTCATGAACAATTGCACATTGCACATGCGTTTGAATCTCCGGCTGCGATGAACGAACCTCCGAGATGTGTTCGTAATCTGGAATCCCGCTGCTAGTGTACGAAAGGCAAGTTGATCCACCATCATCATCCTTCAAATGTCTTCTTAGTAGTCGTAGATGGAACGTGTCTCGTCCTCGTTAAGGTGATTCTATCGTTATTGGCAAGAACTGCTAACCAATTACATCAAAGTTTACAGCACGAAAACGCTCGATTTCGGAGAGGTATGTCCGATTCTTGAAACAAGATGGAGAATTATTTCTATGATCTTTCATGAACACAAACCCGATACATGCGGATAGGAGCTTCTAATCTTCCTGTTCGGTACTCCCTGTTATTCCAGTGGGTCGGAGACTCACGTACTACAGTAGAAAACCCAATCACAAGTTGCGCCGCTCCGAAGAGATGCCACAGCCACGCCTGTCATTGGGAAGCAACTGATTCTGTCCTCGTATTCTTTCTTTCGCGGTATGATCTGGTTGATCATCAGCAGATGTCTCCGATGTTTAGATTGAGAGTTCAAAGTGAGTCTGTCAACTCTTACCCATTGAGTAGTTCTATTCAGCTACTGTTTACAGAGCGCGAAAACAAATAGTAATCTTTCCAAGTCCGGATAACATTAATCCTTACATGCAGCTGACCACCCGACGAGGACGATTCTACTAGCTGAATGTTGGCTAGTTGCCTGCCAGATGTGAGTACAATGGGTGATATTCTTTGAACTCTCGACCGGCAAGTTGTCAGCTTCCCGATGCATGGGCTGGTATAAAAGCTCAACGGAAAAGCCAGGAAAAGACAAGCCTCACAACTTGCTTTAGTTTGTCTTGCTTATCTCCCTTGCTTTGTCGCTTCTAGTAGTACTATCAAGATCTTACTCAGGATGTTCTCGCTCTTCAAGCTCGCTGCCCTTGTCGCTACTGTGGCCACCCTCGCCGCTGCTGAAACCCACACTGTCGTCTTTGACAACCGGTGCGTATGGTTTATCTCTCTGGTATGCATTGTCATTCACCTTCCTTTGAATCAGGTGTGGTACCGGAACAGTGAGTTCTTCGTACCACTGAGAATTCGCTTTCCACTTAACATGTATTTGGACTAGCCTCTTCTCAAAGCAAACGGAGTCACACTGTCAACTGGGGGATCTTACACCTCCCAAGGTATGTTACATTCGAATATATGCGCTTGTCTATAAGACTAATAGTGGTATCATTACAGGTCCTCTTGAAGCTGCTATTGCGTGAGTTAGACCCCCAGATATTTCCGTCGTCATATTTAAGCCACGTATTCCTGTGCTCAGTTACCTTGACGTCGGTGAGCAATCCCGCTCTCTTCCCGGTATATGACTGTCGCTGACAGTAGTGGTGTAGGTTGTGGCGCCAATGGCGAAGGGTGCACTACCGTTGAGACCACTCTCGTCAACCCCACCCTTCCGGGATCTGGGTCTAGCACTGACCTGACTTTGATTCCTCCGTAAGCACCCCAGCTTGTGTCTGATGCACAGTTGTGCTGTAGTATTGACTCTTAAAATCACATAGCCACGAGTTCTCTGTTACTACTGGATTCGGGTCAGTCCCAATTCTTCCCAAATCACGATTGAATGATTCCTCTGATTTCTGAATTGCGTTCTTCGAACGTTTGATACAGTTATTTCGATGGTTGTGACGGACAGGGCGCTGATTGTAAGTATATCTATGTTTCTGCTTGCTGAATTCTACGATGCTAAGGTGGGTGGGGTCAAAACAGGCTCCAGTGAAAGCTGCACTACTGCATTCCACGTCCCCACCGACACTGGTGTACAGGTTGCGTGCCAAACTGATAATGTGCGTCACCTTGTTGTTTGATTCTAAAGGCGTTTCGATTAATATATGATGCAGGTCAACCTCGTTATCACTTTCTGTGATTAATATACACATTGGGTTCTCTGATCCTTCACACATTTCATGAAGGACGTTTGGAGTCTGGAGTCTGGACTGTCATTGTACCAGAAGACGGGATCGTCTTTTGAGTCTTATTTCTCTGTCTCTACGTATAGTATCTACGGTATAGTCTTGCCTGTATGTCTGTGCTCAATGCTCTTACCCTATCTCACTTCAGCGGGTAACTACCGCACATTGAGTATACTTTCTGTGGTTCGCACTGATGTGGACTTCGACTTGGAGAAATGGGTGATTGCGTCATCGCTCGTGACCTATATATCTTACATAATCAAATAAATTATAATCATCTGCGGCTTCAGCCAGGTCCCTCCACCGTGACCCTCAACTACACGCACGTCGCCTCAACTGCAGACTGCTATCGGGTGCCCAAATATTCACATTCCATAACCTCTCTCTCGCCTCCGGGCAAACTCCCATAACCGAATATCAGCACAACTCCGACTTCCAACTGAGTGCGCTTCGTGTGATAGAATCACCCCAACCCGACTCAGGTCATCGCGAGTGATTATTGATGACGATGGCCAACATGGCTTAGACGAGAAGGGGAGAAGAAATAAATAACCCCTTCATCTGTTAGGTGCACGGGAAGATCACAGTGTTAAGATTGAAATGAAGAACTGAATATCGGCATTCCTGGAGGTGCTTATGACGAAGAGCCAGATAACAACTCAGATGGAGCAAAATGAATGGCTGCGGCTGTTCCCTTGCGAAGATTTTTTTTCTAAGTAGTAAGTCTTTCTGCATTCTTTCCTTCATTTCTTTTTTCTCTGTCCTCAATCCTACTTCTCTCATGGCTTGGTCACTGAAGAAAACAGACTCGCGCACGTTCATCAACCTCATCTATTTGAAGTCCAGCAAGTTTGCCAACTGGGAACCGGCGTTCCCAATCGAGGTATTCTGTCGAAATAACAATTCCTTTCGCCCTTGTGGTGCTCATAATTTCTTGCAGCTTGGTGATTTTGGTACAGTGGATAGGGAAACCGGAGAGTTTCGCAAAGATGGAAATGTGTTCAAACATGAAAAGACGCCAGACCCCAAGAAATTGTTTGTGCGAACGGGTGGAGAGGACGACAAGTATACCATTGTCTCCTCCGACGTAATTGAGATCAAGGGTGATATTGGACCGGATGTGTATGTCTGTTCTCCTTCAAACTTCACTGAACTTTCATTCATAATTCGCCAGAGAGATTCCGGGTTTGATCGAGGCTGAGCTGAAAGCTTGTTTTAAGTTCGGTCGTGACCACGGTGCCGTGCTCCTGATGAGCAGGCCGGTGACGTCGAAGCTTGAAGGTCTCGATAGCCTCCTCTCTAAAGGATGCTACGACCACCTTCTACACAAGTACCTCGTTACAGAGATCGTGACTTGTTCTGCCTATGCAATGTATCTCTCTGGAAAGAGTTTGTCTCCGTTTGATTCTTCCATACACACTCAAGAGTACTCATCGAAAACTCTAGAAGCGGAAACTGTAGCGCTCTCGTTCCATGTGAGCTTGCCTGTTCCAGCAGCTCTGGGGGTAAATGCAGGTGGTGGAATGGGCACAGGCTGGTTTTCGGAAGGTGTCTCTGGCGTGTTCAAATGCGGTCCACCTCGCAGTGTGAAGCCAGGTCAGATTTTCACGACTCTCTACCATGCCGTCAAGATTGGCAGGAGAGGAATTGGGAGACGAGAACTTCAAGCGCCAGACCCAAAGACATTGGGAGAAGATTGGTATGTTGGATATTTTCCATTTCTTGACTTCGCTGACAGCCTGATTGTCTGCAGCTGGATGAACTCAGTTCCGCCTTGGAATAGCCTGGACGGGAACGGTGAAGAAGAAGAGAGTGATAACGTGGGTCATATCGTTCTTGATCATGTGTATTGATTGAAAGATACACAGGAGGTTGAAACCGATGATTGGTGAATGGGATATCTTCTACACGGCCAAGTATAGCTAGCAAAAGGTTTTGCTCATCTGGGGTTCAATGTGTATATGTGTATCATCGCCTCTATTCTTCAAACAATAAAACCAGAATATCTCAAGCAGAATGTCATCTCAAGGTTGGCACACACCCAGCCCGAACATCTCACAACTGCCCCTTCTTTTCTATTGACCAAAGTCAGCGCAGGTGCTCAAGTGGAACTCAATATCTGCGAAGCTGGTTTTTAAAGTCTTCATTTGCGGCATGCATTTTGGGAGCAATTCTTGAGTAATTCCTATTTTGATGTCTTCCAATTGCAGTGCGACTCCGACATACCTCTTCAATATGATGCAGCTGACCATTTTCACATACAGCACTCATCGCGCCATTGAGTCGTAGACAGGTCGACAGGACGTATGTTCATACTGTGTTCTTTGTTGCTCCGCAAGCTCCATCTCCACATTACACGTTTGCAAACGCCTCGGAAGTACTCACCAACTCCCATATCATGACTTCTGGGCCAAGTAAGCTGATGCCATTGGTAGGCCGTTAATGGACATATCAACGTTGGGTGAGTCTAAGTACTACTTCAAGCGTTTTTTGCGTATACAAAATACATACAGTCTATCACAGTGGCTGATTGATCTATCAGGGTTCAGCCCGGTCCTTTCGTGCAAAATCCGTTTTCTACAGACAACCCCAAGATGTTTTGGTCCACTATTCGTAAGGAAGCGGGTAAGATATTTTTGGTCCATCTGTAGTAATCCATTGTATCATTGCTGTCATAGATCAGGCCGTCAGCATTCCCTTGAAAAGCTAGATATCTAGTCGATGGAGAACGTCAAAGCCAAGTAGACGTAGGCAGGTGCAATCTGTTCCGCCCCGTCCTACCTTGCACAACCTTGCTGATGCTGCGAAGATAATGGAAAACTTCGATATCCTCCGTGAAGATATCTCGCAGCACCGGGAACGTTTCAACGCGAATCAGAAGCTTGAAGATCTCGATGCGCTGATTTGTCTCGAGGAGCAAGCCCTCAACCTCCTCGATCATACAGACATAAGACACATACGTATCGCGGAGCAACACACAACCGATCTCGAAGTTCGAGACGCCATTTCTCTGTCACTGGATGACACCAACGGATTGACGAGTCGAGATATGACTCACGTTCTACCAGTAGATGGGCGACCTGGGGGCATAGACGATGATAACGGTACGTCTTGAGAGTAAATCGCGTGGCATACAAGGGTCATAACCTTGCTCTATCTCTCTAGCAGAGTCCAATCTCTTTGATGACATACCTGAGGAGGCAGCGACTCAGCTTGAGTTGCAATATGCTATTGCGCTCTCAAACAATGACAATGAAGGAATGGCTCGGGCCATCCAGGAGCATCTGAACTTTCAGCAAACCCGTCCTGGAGATCATGATCCGCCCCAACCCTATATCACTGATGTCGACCTCCTTCCACCAGGTCAGCTACTTCACGAAGATTGCCAATCCGATCTTGCACCGGATCTCAGCTCCCTCGCCATATACATACATTTATTGACAACGTCACTTGATAATTGTCCGTTGGGTCATCCGCAACGTATTGGAACAATGCTCGACCTCGCGCTTGCGTTGAGCCTTCGATACGAGTTTCAAGGCTCACAGAGTGACCTTGATGCGACGTTGAAGCTTCTCACGGAAGCACTTGAACTCTGTCCACCCAGTCATCCCGAGCGAGGCAGATGCTTGACGGAACTTGCAGCAGCTCACGATAGCTGCTACAAAGTAACAGGCTCAGAACACGACGTCAATCGGATGATTCAGCTAAGTACAGAAGCACTCGAGTTTCATGTACCTGGGCATCGGTGGCGCGGGCCTTCACTCAACAATCTTGCCAATGCCTATTTCTACCGACACGGACAGTCGGGCTCCCCAGATGACCTGAATCGAACAATCAACTTGTATAAGGAAGCATTGGAGTTGATGCCCCTCGACGACCCCAATCGTGCTGGTTATCTCAGCAATCTTGCCGCCTCGCATCATTCACGATACAAGCAACTCGGTCAAGACGAAGATCTCGAAGCAATGGTCACCTTACAGATGCGATCACTCGAGCTTCGTCCACCCGGACATCCCCATCGCACTGCTTCACTGGCAAACCTCGCAGTCGCCATAAATGCTCGATATGAACGGTTCGGATTGGATGATGACCTCGAGTGGGTGATAAACCTACATGATGAGAACCTGAAAAGCTGCCCGGTCGACTATCCCAATCGCAGTGCATCCTTGAATAATCTGGCCGCCTCCATCACCCGTCGATACAAACGATTCGGCTCAGAAGATGATCTTGATAGAATGGTCGAGTTATACAGACAAGCACTGGACCTCATTGCTCCCGACAATCCTAATCGCGATGGTTTGCTCAACAACCTTGCTGTCGCACTCATGTTTCGGCATGATCGTACGGGTTTGCGCGAGGACCTCAACAAGATGATTGAACTGCATGAGCAGGCACTAGAACTCCGACCACCCCCGCATCCAGACCGTGCAGAAACTATGAACAATCTCGCCGAAGCTCTCAATTACCGATACAGCCAAACTGGCTCGCCTGAAGATCTTGAGAAGAGGATAGAGCTTCTTAAGCAGGCAGCGGAGCTCCTTACTTCTAGCAATACCAATCGAAGTGTTGTGCTGAGCAACCTTGCGTGTGCTCTTGATTCCCGATATGCCCACAGCGACTCGCCGAACGACCTTGAGCAGGTGATCAATCTGCACACGCAGGCCCTTGAGCTTCGCCCGCGAGGTCACGCCGATCGTGGCGACTCTCTGAACAACCTCGCGATCGCTCTTCGAGATCGATACCACCGATTCGGATCGGACAAAGACCTACAACATTCGCTTCGATTGCATAGAGAAGCAAGGATTGAATATCCACAAGGCCATCCCCGACACGCACGTATTACGGGTGCGTTTGCCGCCAGCCTTTCGTGCGTACAGGACTCGCCAGCGAGGATAGATGAACTATTCTCGATCCTCAGAGAAGTCTCAAACGATTTCATCTCCCCGTTGAATGACACTCTTCATTGTGCATTGCAGTGGGTGAGCTATGCTCGCGCTTTGAATCATGACTCACTGTCAAGTGCATATGAGCATGTCATTCAATTCCTTAGGCGTTATCTCACCATAGGTCCCACTATGAAGCATCAATATAACGTTCTACTCCAGCGGGCTGAGATACTTTCCCTTCCTATGGCTGCTGCAGCACATGCCATCAGCAAAGCCGATCCAGAGAAGGCCATTGAGTTGCTCGATGCAGGCCGCTCCCTATTGTGGTCCGAAATGCGACGCTTCCGTGAACCGTTGACTCAGCTCGAGCTGGTAGACCAGGACCTCGCAGCGCGGTTTGAATCATTGAGATCCGAGCTTCAGATGTTGTCGTCAGCTGAATCTACGTATGACACCACGTCGATTAGGGTGCTGTCAGGTCAGGCGGAGGCGGGCTCGGATTTCACAACCATTTCCTATGATCACCTTCTATTCCGCAAACGGAAGGTCCTGCAGGAGTACGAGAAAGTGCTCGGAGACATACGAGCGAGGCCTGGTATGGAACACTTCCTCCAAAACTTGCCGTTCTCAAAGCTTCGTGAGGCTGCAAAAGGAGGACCCGTCATTGTGATTAACTGTAGTCAGGATGGGTCTCATGTCATCATCATCTTTGCCGACAGGGATCCAACTGTGATTGCGTTGGAGGATGACTTCCACACCCGGGCCATCGACATGCAAAAGACCTATCTTGATGCGTTAATTACCACAAAATACGCGGAAAATGCTATGAAAGTGTTAGGACAGCAGCTCAAGTCCATCATGTCGCAGTTGTGGACACTAGTTGTTTCCAGGATTGTTGAGGAGCTCACGAATTCCAATATCCCAAAGTTATCACGTATCTGGTGGTGCCCGACGTCAGCTCTCACAATGCTGCCCTTCCATGCTGCCGGTTCGACTCGAGAGGGCTACCTGATCGATTCATACATCTCATCCTATACGCCTACTCTGAAGGCACTCATTGATTCCAGACGGTTATCGGCTCCAACGGTCGTGAACAGGAAACATCCAAATATGCTTGTCGTCGCCCAGACAAAAAGCTCCAATCTTGCCTCAGCTGGGTCAGAACTTGAAGTAGTCCGCAAAAGACTTGATCCGTTTGTGACATGTCTGGACGAGCAAGAAGCGATTAGGGCATCTGTGCTTAAGAACCTGCAATCTCATGACTGGGCTCACTTCATTTGCCACGGGACGCTATCATTCAACCCTTTTGAATCTGCGTTGCACCTGTATGATGGCGACGAATTAAGCCTCAACGACATCGTCAAAGCACACCTTCCCGATGCAAAGTTTGCATTCCTTGCAGCATGTCACACCGCAGAGCAGGGCCGCGACTCTTCAGTGCTGGTAGACGAGGTCCTGCACCTGGCAGGTGCTATGCTGTTCAGCGGCTTTAGGAGCGTTGTGGGAACCCTGTGGGAGATGGAAGACATGGATGGGCCGAAGATTGCAGACCGATTCTATGATGAGTTGCTGAAGAGAGACTGCGATGCTAACGAGAGACATACCGAAGCCGCACAAGCACTGTGGAGTGCGACGAAGAGAATGAAGGACGCTCGTTTTTCTGCGGCGAGATGGGTTAATTTTGTTCATATTGGCGTGTAGCACTACTTTCATTGTTCCTTGGTCACTTGACATGATATCTGACTGTACAGTAGCTTCAGTCTAGTCCAGCCTTTGAAGTTTGTACACTTTCACTGATTCGCGTTGAGATCTAATCATGAGAATCAGAGTCACTGTTGAAGTTGGGATGCGTTGGGTATGCGGCGTTTGCCGTTCATGCCGAAACTTGACGTCACCTTCAGCGCCTACTGTAGGACTCTAGCGCTTATGATTCCCCATGGCTCCTTCACCATCTTTCATTCGGGAGTTTGTCAAACCTCTTCCAGTTCATTCCTATGACCAACCTGACCTCAAAAACGCGCTGAGGCGCTTGCAAGATCTCCATAGATCTAGAAACGGAAAAGGAGGTGTTGAAGCCGCAGGATTTGCTCAGCAAGCCCAGGATGAAACCATACGTGAAAGAGGAGAAGAAGACGATTTAACGCGTCAAATCCTTGCATCTGCCTATGCTCGAGCTCTCCAGAGTGCCCTCTCTCAGGCAGTGGAGGCTGAAACTGAAGCTGAGTGGTGGTCAGATGTTGAACGAACGAAATGGCGAGTGCTGTGGTATCTGATTCAAAGTATGTCGAGTTGGTTTTGTTACACGAGATCTTGCGGTAGGACTCATAATATAGTTTCCCAGCTCTTCCTTGCAGAGTATATGACCTGTCACAAACAATGGCAAAAGCTACAGAGGAACTCAGATGGTCAAGGCCGCCACCCGAGATCGTATTCACTTCTTTATTTCCTCATCTCCAACACCGACCGCGTCTTCACCGAATCACGACGTTCCGGGAATTACGCCTTCCTAGACCTACTTCCAACGTTTTCAAACAGACTATCGAGTCTATTCGGAACATTTTCTATGCCTTCCAGAAGGTGCTCCTTGTTCCATTACACTACACTCTGCAGGAGGTTTCCCTCAAGAAACAAGAACTACTGCGGATACGAGACGATTGTGCACAAACTTTAGGGTCTCTCGTGCTGCTAAGGCCAGAAGTACAAAAATGCCTCGATTCTGCGAACGCGCCTCTCGACAGCAAAAACGAACAATTCACAGACCTCACGACCGATCTACTTATTGCAATGAAACAACCTGATATCGTTTATGACGGACACAATCAGTATGATTCCAGGCTGATTAGACTTTCTACTCTGCTTGATGTCTCCCAACAAGATTCCCTTCGACTTCACTCGCTTGGCCTTTCTCGCCCTTCGCGTTTGACGCGTATGTGGCCTTGTCTGGTTTTCGGACCCCCTTTGTTCATATATTCCACGTATTATCTCTACTCTTCACGTGGAACCTTGTTGAGTTTCGTACACGATGCGAAAGACGTCATTCAGGGTTTTATCCTCGATTGGTGTATTAAGCCCTTGGCTGGTGTGCTGGATACCGTCAAGGCTTCCAAAAACGATCAAGCTGGGTGGTTAGTAACGAAGGAAGGTGTGCAGGCTGATTATGATGTACGTCTTACAAGATTCACTGGCTTCTTGGCACAATGCTGACTTCGCTGTTCGTGTAGTCTCTGGAACGTATGGCTCGCGCGCTCGCCGCAGATCATCTCCGTTATTCTCCTTCTCAATTGGATGACCTTTCGGCCAGAATACGACTAGGAGATCTGACGCCTGTTTTGAAATTGTACGAAGAGGATATCAAGAGTCCTTTCAAGAGTGCGGTGGGTGGGACGTTGCTAAGGACTGTTTTCATCCAGGCATGTACCATTGATTTACTGCACATAGCAGCATATCCGTTCAATCCACTGACTTTAACATTCGCTTGCTTATACGACGTAGATTCAAAAAGCCAAAGTAGACCTTGACCAAGCACTCTCAGGTATCGACAGGTTGATGAAGTCACAAGAACTCACATTCGCCTTTGTCGGCCTATCCCCTGCGATGGTTATTGTTTATCTGGTCGGTGGATATGTGAAAAGAATGATATGGCCTAGTAACAGTGGTAAGTTTCTCTACCTATCATATTCCCCGAGGCGCAAAAACCTGACGAAGGGTCTGTTTCTTCCATGACTACTCAGATAAAGGGAAATACGGCGGACGGAAAGAACGAGAGAGGGTGTTCTGGGCTATGAGAAGGGTCGAGAGGTTGTTGATCCTCGATGAGGCTCACGATGAAAGTGCAACGAAAGACTCGAGTTTGAGCACAATTACACCACATAACTCTCATCCTTCAGCACTGACTACCGGCCTCTTGATACTCTCGCTCACTCAACTGAGGACATACGCAGAACGATATTTACCCTCATGTTCCTCATCTTCTACCCATCAAGAGCGTTCCTTTTCCACAACGTCTCTCCGCGAGGCTTTCCTTGAGGATCTATCGGACTTGCAAGATCCTGTGCTTGGAGTTGACCAAAAGCGGATGGTGGTGGAGCGGATGTGGAGGTGTTGGGCTGGGACGGTCTTCGGTCGAGCGAGGTAGATGGAAGAGGAGGTCGCAAAGCTGAAAGAATACACTTTTCACGATCAAGACGTTGCAATTACTTAAACACGGAAGACCTGTTTCTACCTCATCATCACACCTCATCACACTCGTACTTGATCGAAGAGCTTGACAAATGTTACTTCTGCGGCAGGTGTCTTAACTTACAGAATACAACATCACTTACCGCGCCACCGGTCAAATTCAGCTGCAATTTTCGCCTGCGTTCCTGTCGTTCTTCCCATGGTCTGAGATGGAGCAAACCAGATGATCATCTTCTTGTGCTGAGGTTGTCATAATGGGGGTCCCAAATCGTCTACACTCCCAGCAGTTTTTCTTGCGTCTGTTCCGACAAGTCCGATGTTCTGGCACTTTCTAGAATGATGATCTAGGTTCGCGAGAAGCTGAAGGAGGTTTTCAATACTCGTCTCACTCCCTTCGATGCCTGCTTTCCTTAATTTGGAACTCTCAACTGTTTGAGACCTTTGAATTTCAGATATTTTCGGTATGTGTTGAGTCCAGCAAAACTGATTATTCGCCATGACTGAGCACCATTCGGTCTCCGTGTGTGTGTTCTATTCCAAGTGTTCGAATTGATATTCTTACAGACTCGCACACTACATCTCAACTTTCCTGGTGCACAATCCACTTCCCGCGACTGTCATTCGAGGAGATTAGACGGAACTCAGCGGGGAATACCACTCATACATGGGAATTCAATGTCTCGAAGGTTGGTGCACCTACAATTCGAACACAGTGAACCCCGGCTACGAATAATTGGTGCTTAAATGACTATTCTCGTCGTGGCTGAAGTTGAACGTGCCACCTTGTTGTACATTGACGAATGTTCAGCTAAAGAGACATGACTGCTTACACGACGCTTTTTGGAACAGCCAGTAGTCGAAGATGAAGGTTCAGGTAGAAATTTGAATCCAATCATCAACAACAGATTCCAGGTTCAATCAGCCGCTCGATGCCACCCGGGGCAGCCCGTCATTGGGAAGAAGCAACTGATCCTGTCCAGTGGGATGCTTTCTTTCGCGGTATGATCTAGCTGATCATCAGCCGATGTAAAGAAATGGACTAACGTTTTCAGAGCTGGAGCACAAACGGTCTCCTTACTACTAAGTCTGCCATGAACCATCAATAGGGGTGACATCTTGGTTGATGACCTCCCGACGAGAACGACTCCAAACTCGAAGTAGTGGCTTTGCCTGCCTGGTGTGAAATGGACTCTCGACCGGTAAGTCGTTAATTTCCCGTTGCTTGTACTGGTATAAAAGCCCAATGTAAGATCTAGGGAAAGACAAGCTTTACCAACTGCTTCAGTTTTGGCTTGCTCACTACCCAGTTAACTACCAAGATCTCGGGATGTTCTCGCTTTTCAAGCTCGCTGCCCTCTTTGCCGCTGTGGCCACTCTCGCCGCTGCTGAGACCCACACTGTCGTATTCGACAATCGGTAAGCTTCTCGTGTGATTCCTCCCGCTGGCATGTTTTGGCATTGATTCTCTATACAGATGTGGTACTGGAACGGTTAGCTCTGCAATACTTCCAGCAATCGTTCACCACTCAATACCTTTGTTGACCCTTGCAATTGATTAGCCTCTTCTGAAAGTGAACGGAGCTACACTGTCGACTGGCGGATCTGTGACCATCGACGGTATGTTGAATTCGAGCAAACTCGCGGGTCCATCAGACTCATAGTACCGTTATACAAGGCCCTCTTAGAAGTGCTATCGCGTGAGTGGACAGCTCGAATATTTATCGCTTTGTTTTGGACTAAGCATTCTTGTGATCAGTTACCTTGACGTCGGTGAGCATCTCCACTCCCTGGCCTGTATACACTGTCGCTGACGGTGCTATAGGTTGTGGCGCTAATGGCGAAGGATGTACCATGGTTGAGACCACTCTCGTCAATCCCACCACTCCTGGATCCGGGTCGAGCACTGATATTACTTTGATTCCTCCGTAAGCAGCCAAGGTTTCAAGAGTTCGCGCTTTCATGTTGTATTGACTCGTATTTGATTATAGCCACTCGTTCTCTGTTACTACAGGCTTCGGGTGAGTCGCTTGGTAGATTGATTCGGGGATGCTGAATGATCTTTGGATTCCTCTGTCTAGTTATTTCGATGGCTGTGATGGCGCAGGTGCTGACTGTACGTCGAGTTTTCATTTGTTGTGTTGATTTTTCTGTTCTGTTCGCGATGCTGATTGTATACTTACCTTGAAATTAGGCACCAATGCTAATTGCGGTACTGCGTTCCACTCATCTGGTGACACTGGCGTTCAGGTTGCGTGTCAGACTGACAATGTGAGCCTCCATGGCATCTAGGCGTTTGAATTCGTCGATTGTCTTGCTCAATATTTAATTATGTTCCAGGTCAACCTCGCGATTACTTTCTGTGATTAAGAACCGCCTTCGACTTTCATCAATGTATCGTATCTTTGGCACTAAGAGGTTTTGGAAACACGGGAATGAGTTGGAGCCTGTTGGAGCCTTTCGAACGGTACCGGTACAGAACTTGGAATCAATCATCATCTCTTGTTGTTGTATTCGTTGCTATCTGTTGAAGAATCTAAGTAAATAAGTACGTCTAAACTGTACATCTGTAGCCCAAACAAAAAAGTAACATTCCGTCAAGCTCGTTAAAGCCAAACTGTTGGACTTCAGTATAGTATGATCGTCAATCTTCGATATTTCAAGGATTGACGGGCCTTCCCAGTGCCCCTGCCTTTAGGATTGCAAGTTCTTCAAAGCTCGAACTCAATCCAGGCTATCTAAGTCACTCCAGCCGTCGATCCGTCGCTGATAGAGTCTCTTGACGATCTCCCTCTTTCGAACATACTTGCAGTTGGAAGGACAACACTATCGTAAAGTGTTAGTCAGTAGATAGAAGGGATCGCTAGGGCTCACTACCTGGCCCCTGTGACGATCATGACCATCCCGACGAGCTATGATGGTCTTCGTCCGAAGTTCACCTTGTAGCTCTTCCGGACTCTGACCCTCCTCGGTGCGTCTAATAAGCGGTAACCATACGTCACCGTGACCACTGGCAGAAACACAGCAAAGACTAAGATAGTAAGCGACAGCCTCACACGTTCGAATACATTGATCATGACCAGGACGATCGGAGTATGCAGGTGGCATCGGACAAGCTTGCATCGTCGAGTTGTAGTCGGGAAGTGAGGGTGGTCGGGTGAGGGTTGGCTGGTGCGTGATTATACCGGGACCGGGGGTATTACCATGATGAGGGTGGGGACGGGGATCGGCAGCAGCCTCAGCCTGGGCATCTGAGCTCAAAAGGGGGGTCAGGCTGCTATATGGCGGTGGATCATCATGATCGACTTCGGATACAGCGGTTGACCCAGAAAGTCCAGATCCTGTTGAACTAATAGACGCGGGGCGTCTACTTCGAGTATCTGGAGGAGTCATTGGAGGTCCGCCGGGGGAATGAGGAACTTCTTCGTCTGAGCGAGCCGAGTCGGAATGTATCGATTCTATCGAATGAACTTGGGATGGAGGATGATGAGTACCAGGACTTATGCGAGTAGTTCCGTCCATCGAGCTGCTAGGACGAGCATTTTGGCTGTCATGATGGAGAACATCGATAAGGTCATCACTTTCGGGACGATCGTTTTTGTTGCTGCTGCTGCGTTTGCGATGCCCTCGACTGTCCGAAGAAGATTCTTGAAGATAATCCGGAGGGCCTACGGCAGCAGCAGCGATGTGCATGGCCAAAGTGGCTAGGGGAAGAAATGTATGAAAGATTCGCATGGAGGGCTAGTGTGTGGGGATGTGGAAAGTTCGCTGAACTGCAATGAGAACGATCGGACCAGCCGAAAATTTAGATAAGGTCAAGGGCCGTATGGCAGGTGGTAGTAGGAGTTACTGGTGGGTCTTGAAAAAGCTTGAGTGGTCTCGAGCAATAGCATTATTATCTCTTATATATGTGATGCTTGATCATCGCAATCTGTCACTGAGTTGTCATTTAGCTCAATCGACGACAAGTTAAAACATATCGCGGTATGGCAGATGATCAGGGATCATTGCTCTTTCAGTATCAGACGAGTCTAGAGGGAATGACGAAGGTAACAGTGGAGATCAGAGGCTAGTAGCGAGTTGTGTTTGTATAGGAAGAAGTTGGCACTGCAACTTACTGCTATCAGATTCAGGGAAGACATAAGCGATCATTCGAAAAGCGAGGAGTCTTGTGTCCAAACTTGTCTCCAGTGGAACCCTTGTAAAATGGTGGTACAAAAGTTACTCAAAACAAAACCATCCATCACCGCACGGACTCCGTACAGGTGTATCTGATGATTTTTCCAGTTGCAACACCGATCAGAGGGTCCCTAGGCAATGACTTGCGCAGGACGCGTTGAGAAGGGAGGGAGGTATATATATTCGAGGTAGAGGAATAAAGAAAAGTCTACAATAGTAGACTATAGTAGAAGACGGAAGACGGGTCGGACTCCGGAGGATGGACGAACGCCGAACGGAACAATAAATGCCACGTGGCAAAATCGGAATAGATCCGATCAATTACCAAATTGGGAAATCGAGAACAATAAGCCTATTCTTCTTTCTACGCTGTTTAGCAAACAACACTCAAAAGGCCAAAAGCGAACAATGGGTTCTCCAAAATGCTATTTAAACCAGCGAGAAATAGCCACCCAAACTCACAAACTCTTTCTCCCTCCCTCACTAACGACCGGTGAAACGACCTTCAACCTCTCTGCTTGCTTTCTATCTTTTTCGCTGCGCGACTTCACCTTGAACGTTGAACCTGTCCTTCAAAAACCCTCGTTAATCGTCTTCCTCTCATTAAGAAATCTAGAATGATCTCTTCAGCTTTCCTCACCCTTCCACTTTTAGTTTCTCTATCCACCATCCCTCGTGTCTCTGCCCACGGCTGGCTCGGCTCAGTCACGATTGGCTCCCAGACGTTCGTTGGCAATGTTCCCAACGCGAGCCCGACCGGTACAGTCATCCGTCAGATCGACGACGTTGACCCGGTTAAGGGCGCGTCTAATGCGTTCTTGAACTGTGGACAGAACGCACAGCTTGCTTCGGATGTCGCTCAGGCTAATCCTGGAGATACTGTTGCGTTTACGTGGGTCAATGGAGATGATGGACCTGTAAGTTCCCTCTCCTTTCCTTATGACCCTTCAGAATCTCATAGACGGCTTTCTTCCATTAGTGGGTTCACAACACTGGTCCAATGCAAACCTACATGACCTCCTGCGGCTCCGAATCCTGCTCGTCCTTCGACTCCTCCTCTGCCTCCTGGTTCAAAATCCAAGAACAAGGCCGCATCACCCCAGGCGGCGACTGGGCCATGTCTCTCATGAACTCTGGTGCACCGGCGAATGTGACGATCCCGTCCAACATCGCGCCGGGTAACTACCTCATCCGACACGAGCTTATCGCGCTCCAGATCGCTCAGACTGAAGGAGGTGCAGAGTTCTACCCAGCGTGTGTGCAAGTGAGTATCGGAGGTCAGGGAACGGGCACGCCGACAGATGAGGAGCTGGTGCAGCTTCCTGGAGCGTATAGCGACACTGATCCGGGAATCTTGGTTGATGTACGTTTTCTTTCTGGTTGCTTTCGCTCCGGTTTCGTTCCGACGTTCATATTCTTTCTCTGTGTAGGTCTACTCCAACCCGGATGCTGACTACGTTTTCCCTGGTCCAGCCGTTGCAGCGTTTGTCTCTGGAAGCACCGATTCTTCTTCGTCTGATTCTTCTTCGTCTTCCTCCGCCGTTTCCTCCGCCGTTTCTGCGTCTGCTTCCTCCACTGCTACAGCCGCTGCATCATCTTCGACCACCTCTACTTCAGGTTCTTGCAAGAAACGTCGCTCAGTCCCCGCTGTCGACGCTGTCGAGGTTCCCGTCGCTCGTCCGCGCCAGCTCAGTCGAGTGATGAAGAGTCTCTTGTGAACGCGCAGTGAACAAGCAGTACATAAACGTCACTTTCCTGCCACGATCATTGCACGCTCGTCATGCCCATGGACTATAGACTGATTGTTGTTTGTTTGTCTGTTGTAATCCCTCCCCTCCCTCTTTCATTCTTTCTTGCGAGTTCAAGAAGATCGAAGGGGGATTCATCATGATGTTGTATCGATAGTCTTGATATATCTACACGTATCATATCGTATATACATAGATTAGCATTAATAGAAAGAAGTCACTCCTTTCAATGACACTGGACTGATGTTGAGCGTGGACGGGAATGTGAACAAGTAATTGGATTGGTGGTTCAGAATATGCGTCATCATCATCGACGGATTGAGTACAGATTAGGACGAGAGTTCGTGATGCGGAATATGACATCGAGCATACAATACATACTAAATTGTGAACGAAGACACCCTCCGGGCGTTCTGGGGTGCGACGAAGTGGGAAGTATGAACAAAACAAAAAGGAAGCAAGGATTGAGAAGGGATGAAATCTATAGCTCAGTGAGTAATGGTGTACAAGAGGGACAAAAAAGTACGAAACGAATTGGAGGGGCAACACAAAGGCCGAAACGGAAAGCACGAATCGAAGTGGTAGAAAATCTATGGTAGTAAGGAAGACGGAGGCCTGACAGTCGGGACTCGGTGTGTGGTCGGACGAGTCCAACTGAATCGGGCCTTCCGAAGGGTTCGTGGATATACCTAAGGACAAGTCAACCTACTACGTTTGAGTCGACAATAGTCATGAGACTCACCAAGCACAACCGAGGTTTCTTCATCGCCCGACCGTCTGGTCCCATCCTAGATCTGAAGCTGAGCGCTGAAGGCCTGACGGGTCAAAAGATCTCCGTCTCCTCAGGCTCAGGCACGGCGGGGAGCTGGTTATGCAATTCAAGAGGGTTTCTCCAGAATTCCATGTTGTCCAAAACCTGCGCATTTTTGGCACGATACATTTCCGTAACGTTGAGCTTCTTTGCTTCGATCTTGTTGTACATATCCCATTCCCAAGGCATATCAACCTCCGAACTGAGTGCGAACCCTGCTCCTGTACCCTTCTTCTGAACCATCTTCTCAAACATAGTCTGGTATTTCGGGAGATCGAAGGTGTATTCCACAACTGGATATTGTTGGTCTTTCTTGTGCTCGATCAACTTTTCCTCGAAAATCATCAAGACTTGGAAAATGGAGGCAGCGTTGGGAAGTTTCCCAGAACGACGATCGTTGATTGTTGCAATGACTTCAGTGAACACCTTTAATCTGGTTGGATTAGACATCCTTGCAGTTCCAATAGCGACAAAGACACGGCTGGTAGGCCTCGAGCCGACTTCTGCTATAGCTAGGATGCTCGTTTTTGGAGTACGTTCCATAGGACCCCACTCTGATGAACGCTGCAATATGGTTCGATAGCCCACGATTTTTGATTGTATCGGGTCGGATAACACACACAGTGTCCAGAGACTCTCTGGAGAGTCAAGGTCCCCCGGGCGATGAACCATCACCCCAATGGTGAATGTTTGGACTAGTACATCATCCATCGCGGGTCAGATTGTTGTAAATCATCATGAGTGTTAGATAGTGACAACGCGTCTTCATCTGCATAAGCCCACATATCGGTACTATATATATTATACCTTACTAAGCCGTGTATTACTAACCTGGGACGAAGCAAGCCCCTCATCGTTTCTTGCTTCGTACCAGGTATGCTCAATTCTCTTTCTCGTTTGTATACAATCAAGTAATCGTTTCTTGCTTCGTACCAGTACCGAAATATATTCATTCTGTCAACCTTCAATAGGTTATGGGCCCCGTGTTCTAAATCACTGCATCTACTGCACCAACAACAATAGCTTCTTTATCAAATTTTTCTTGAACAAACACGATATGGAGTTGACCGACGAAGCCAAAGACTGGAAACACATTATCTTGACTCCCATCAAGGAAGCTGATGATGGTTCCAACAACTATAATGAATTCAAGCGAAAGTCAATGTTCGAGCTCGATGCTGCGGGATATTGGAAATACATTGATGGTGTCGACTATAATCCTCCCCAAATTCCTATACTCCAGCCAACCAGAGAAATGCGAGGTCTTGATCTTGCAGGGAACCCTTCCACATTCCGAATTCCCGGTAATGAGGCCGAAGTACAAGCTGCACGAGATAAGGCGAAAGGATGGCTAGAAGGAGACAAGAAAGCGTTAGCCATCATCGTCAGAGCGGTTCCAGTAGAGAAGCTGTATCTTCTCGAAGAATGCACATCCGCTCATGCAGCTTGGAAAGCGCTCAAAAACGAGTACGAACCTACCAATACGCTATCTGCTCTTACGATTATGCAACAAATTATCGGGAATCAGTGCAAACTCGAAGATAACCCTGTGGCGTGGTTAGAGGTGATGGTTCGGCTTTATGGTCGGTTGCGAGATGCCGATCCGAAGATGATGTCGGATTGGGATTTTGCTAAACACCTGATCACGTTGATGACGCGGGATGAAAACTGGCGATATTGTCGAGACGAGTTGAGGAATAAGCTGAGAGTAGCCGAAATAGCTGGTCGAACATTTTCTTCGCAATCGGTGGTTCGCCGCCTCAAGGACGAAGAGGTCGAGCTTGGTATAGCTCCCTATATTGCTTCACTGAATACGATCATGACCTCTAGCAAAGGAAAGAATGTCGATCGAGCCAATCATCAAGCTGTTCCTGGAGTCTACACTGCAAACGAATTCGTGAATAACGCTTCTGGTTCACGGTATTTGCAGAGGGACGATAGAAAATTCAAACCTTACCCTAATCAGAAACCGCCTGGCAACCGTTCATCTTCTACCTTCAACTCTAGTCTAATCTGTGAAAATCCATTCTGTGTCTTTGCACAAGGTCATACGATCGATAACTGTTTTGTCTACGGTGGTGGAAAAGCTGGTCAATATCCGAATAACTACAACGGTCCAAGAGACTTACATCTATCGCCGAATGCTCGAGTCACTGCACGACGAAGGCATGTTTTGGAAAGAGCTAGAGGAGGAAGACCAGCAGGTGGAGTAAACCGCTTCGCCAGTAGAGGAAATCGCTTTGCAGGATTGGGTGTCTCAAATGAAACTGCTGCTACAAGAGATAATGGAGTCAATAACGTTACTGACAATGATGATCCTCCGACCTACGCTGGAATGGTCGAAGGAGGAGGTGAGGCTGAAGAAGAAGAAGTTGAGAGAGTGATTGAGAGGGTAGAGGATGGGTTTGCATTCATGTTGGATGTCGCAGAAGGTCCGGAGTTGGACAAAACAGAGGATGAAATATGTGTCAACGAAGAAGTGAAGATCAACGCGATTGCTTTGAATATCGAAGTCCCCCAGAATGATTCAATCAATCACGATACAGGAGCAACCAGGCATATTTTCCGTGAACGAAAATTCTTCAGCGACTACGAAACACTTGAAACACCTATTCAAGTGCATGGTTTTGGTTCAAACTTGTCAGCTGTGGCTATAGGAAAAGGGACAGTCACCTTACAGGCAAAATTCAAGAATATTCTTCGCTCATTCTCCCTTTCCAATGTCCTTCATATTCCATCAGCTAGGTGCAACTTGATTTCAGGCTCTAGACTCGATAAAAAGGGAGTGAAGACCAAGACTGGAGACGGGCATATCATTTATTACAACTCCCGCAATATTCCTTTTGCCGCGGGGAGCATCGTACGAGACTTGTTCAAGATGGAGGTCACACCGATAGAGAACGTAGAGAAGAAAGATGAAGAAACCAACTTTGTTGCCACGGTACCCGACGTAACTGAATTATTCGGAACCGGCTCCGATTCCGAATTTGCCAAGCGTGTGGGTTTTACCACCGTCTAATGGGGCATATAGACGTAAAAGGCCTCAAGAGTGCTACTACAGGCCTACCCATTGACAGCGTAGAGGTCAAGCACTGCCGAATTTGTGCACTTGCAAATATCAAGCGTCTTTCCTTTCCTAAACGATCAAATACGCGAGCTGACCGCCCTCTTTTTCGTATCCATTCTGATATCTGTGGACCTCTCCCTCTGGGCTACGGCAATTTTCAATTCTTCATCATCTTCGTTGACGACTACTCCCGATTCATCATCATCTACTTTCTCAAGCACAAATCCGATGCGCTAAAGTGTTTTATTGAATTCCGACTAGCAGCCGAAAAGTATCTAGGCTATGATCTAGCCATTCTACGAGTCGATAACGCGCCAGAATTGATCTTCGGTCAATTTGAAGAATATTGCAAAGCAAATGGTATAACCTTTGAACGTACGATTCCTGATGCATCTCAACAAAATGGTGTGGCCGAAAGAACTATCCAAACGATTGAATACATGTCAAGGGCTATGCTAGTAGACGGGAAGCTATCGCATTGGTTCTGGCCACTCTCCACACAAGCAGCAGTGCATATCAAAAATCGAGTCCCTCATTCTGCTCTACCACGCGATACTACACCATTCCAACGTTGGTTACGGAAGCGTGCTGACCTTTCTCATCTGCGACCATTTGGAGCACTAGTAACCGCTCGAAAGACAAATTCAGATTCTCTAAACAAAGCGGTGGAACGAGGAGAAGAAGGTCGATTTGTTGGTTACGCCAGAGATGCTAAAGGCTATCTTATATACTTCCCTCACTCTAAAACCATTCGTCCGCGACGGGATGTTGAATTCCATGGTTTCCCGGTTGAACTTCCTACTCCTCGTTTATCCGAATTTCTATGGGATGACATCCCATTCGAACTGGAAAAACGTTTCCAGAACAGCGATAAACGTATCGCTATACATATCGAATCCAAAACGAATGCTTCAGATCTGTGAGTAGAACTCACAGACTTCATATGCGAATCTAATATTATTATAGGACTCATAGTCCTGATAAAACTGTACCAAACGAATCCATTGTTGAATCGAATACTCCGTGAGTAATGTACTCACTAACTCTTACTGAACTAAATCGAATACACATAGAACACATAACGAGAATCTTCCTGATGTAGTAATGCAAGATCCTTCTGCTGAAGCTGAAAGTATTGCGATGCGAAAAGCACCTCGTATTCGGCGTTTACCAGCTAGATATATCACAGATCAGGCTATCGCTTCTGACTCTACGGAAAAGGGGGGGTTGAGCATCTTGCTTGCTATCCTTGAGTCCGAAGAAGAGGAAGAACTCGAAATCGAATGCCATAAAGCTGAAATTGGGGACGTAGTGAAGTGTTTGATGGAAGCTGAAGTTCTTCATGCTGGCGAAGCATATGTTGGTGGGGCATTAACAGAACCCATAGATGATGCCGAAGCAAAAGATCCTAACTCAATCGAAGAAGCTCAAACGTCAATCTACTGGTCTCACTGGTTAGCAGCAGTCTACGAAGAACTTGAATCCCTTGAACAGAAAGGTGTATACGAGGAGGTTGAGCGTTTACCACCAGGACGGAAAGCAGTCGACTCGAAATGGGTTCTACATATCAAACGTGATCGCGACGGACTCATCTCTCGGTTCAAAGCCAGACTAGTAGCAAAAGGCTTTACTCAAATTCCGGGCCAGGATTTCACTTACACCTTTGCTCCTGTTGCACGGTGGGAATCTATGCGAACCATTCTAGCTCTAGCTGCTGAACAAGACATGGAGCTGCGACAAGTAGATGTCAAAACTGCATTCCTCAATGGACCGTTAGATGAAGAAATATATATGCGTCAACCTTCTATCATAGGAATAGGATACTGGCGCCTACGAAAAGGATTGTACGGTCTAAAACAATCAGGACGACAATGGTACCTAGAGCTTAATGCTAAGCTAGAATCCATAGGCTTCAAACGAACCGAATCTGACTGGAGTGTATATATTCGGTCAACCCCAGAGGCTAAACGTTCATATGTCACTACAAGTGTGGATGACATGCTCATCGCTTCTAACTCCATTCTCGAATCAGACTCAGTCACTGCCGAACTCAAATCTTTGTTCGAAATCACCGATAACGGGTCACCCAACTTCCACTTAGGGTGTAGCATCGAGCGAAACAGGACTCGTCGTACTATCAAGATTAGCCAAGCATCCTATACTCAAGCCATACTCCGCGAGTTTGGCTATGAAAATTGTAATGCAGTTACTACACCTATGGATCCCGGAAAACGACTTGCACCTCAAACATCGATCCTCACCAAAGACGAAGCTAATCGAGTACAAGAGTTCCCATATCGAACTGTAGTCGGAAAGTGCATGTATCTGTGCACTTGCTCTAGACCAGATATCGCTTATACAGTGCGAGAACTTGCTCGATTCATGGCATCGTATGGTCCAGATCACATAGCTGCCGCAAAACATTTGCTTCGTTACCTGAAAGGTACCCAGAACTATGGTATCTTCCTAGGATCAACCAACGTGGTGTATCCGACAATTCGAGCGCTGACTGATTCAGATTGGGGTATGGGAGATGCAAGAAAGTCAATCTCAGGTTTTCTCGTTCTACTCGGTGAATCGCCGCTATCTTGGAGCTCGAAACAGCAAACCGTCATTGCGTTATCCTCTTGTGAAGCCGAATATCTAGCATCGACCCATTGCGCGAGAGAAGTTTTATGGTTCCGAAACTTTCTTAGTGAACTAGGATTTCCTCAATTCTCACCGACGACAATATTTTGCGATAACCAAGGCACCATTGCCTGTACTCATGATCCCCATTCACACAGCAAAATGAAGCACATATCGATTCGCGAACATTTCATCCGGGACTGCGTAGCAAAGCGACAAATCAATATTATATATGTATCCAACAAGGAGAACATTGCTGATCTCTTCACAAAACCATTACATCGAACATTACACTCTCGATGGATCAAGCTACTCAAACTCGACGCGAGTCAAGGGGGGGTGTTAGATAGTGACAACGCGTCTTCATCTGCATAAGCCCACATATCGGTACTATATATATTATACCTTACTAAGCCGTGTATTACTAACCTGGGACGAAGCAAGCCCCTCATCGTTTCTTGCTTCGTACCAGGTATGCTCAATTCTCTTTCTCGTTTGTATACAATCAAGTAATCGTTTCTTGCTTCGTACCAGTACCGAAATATATTCATTCTGTCAACCTTCAATAATGAGAAAGGCAGACTCAAGACTGACCCTCATAGTACGACTGTCAAAGGTTCTATGAGTATTCAATGTTGAAAATAGGTGATGCCAGTCAAACACTTACTTCCTTCTTCGATGGTCCAGCTGGAGTTGGCATAGGTGAGGCAATCACAGTAGCGATCATCAAAAGGAGAAGCATTTTGGCAACGAACGAGTGCCACGTATATGTAGAGTTTAGGAACAGATACATGCTAGGCAAGGTAGGCTTGCAAACTGTCAAGTGAGTAAGAGGGATTACTATTAGAGCAAGAGTCTCACCTAACTGTGTTTTGGATTTGACCAGCAAATCTTGAGGGTTGGTTGTAGTTTCGGGCAAGTGCAAGACTAAACCTTGTTTGGGGATAGAAAATGAAAATGTAGAGGGGATGCTCAACTTTTTATAAGTTTCGACTCATCGAAGTTCGACCTAGTTCGACCTGTTTCGACGTTGGAGTCGCATAAGGTCGCATAGTACCGACCAAAGTTGGAATTAGGGGTGCGGTATCCATGTGTGGGGCGGATTCCGATATTGGACTCGGATAGCGGTGCTTGAGCGCCGTCTCTCCGAGATAATTCACGAGTAGTAGAATGGATTTCGGTGACCTGCACAAGTATGCACAGTATCATGCACAAGCAACCACTGCAAGACAAAACGAGATAATCTTCAAGTAACCTTGTCCAATCCCTCCAGCCTCCACCATACATGGTTATGCCGATGTTGAACTCGTTTCATATGTTTTTCAAAGATAACCGTCATATGCATCAGCTGTAGGCTGTGTGGGCAGTGTGCACTGCGAGGCTGTGACAGATCTTGTTACCCGTTGGGCCTGGATCAGAATGATTTTTGCGGCGGTCAGAGCAAATCCTGGAAGCAAGGATTGAAAAGGGATAAAATCTATAGTGAGTAATAGTGTACAAGCAGTGCGTGTTCGCTAAAGGCGGGTGAAACTACTAGGAAGCGAATTGAAAGGATCAAACAGACGGGAAAAAATTCAAAGAGGGAGAGAAAATCTATAGCAAGGGAAATGGAGTCGGCTTCATGGCGAGCAGATGAGTTCAGCAGAGTAAGGCCTTCCAAAGGGTTTGAGCATATACCTGAGGGCGAGTTTACCTACGTCTGAGTTGGCAATAGTTCTGAGACTCACCAAGTGCACCGAGGTTTCTTCATCCCACGACCGTCTGATCTCATCCTAGACTGATGGACTGTCAGATGCCCGTCGTCTCCTCATGCCCAAGCTCGACGGGGTACTGGTTAGGGAAGTCGAGCGCATGATGACGTGGGTCCAACCAGTTCTCAAAAACCTGCGCGTTTTTTGGCGTCGAGCATTTTCCTAACATCGAGCTGCTTTTTTTCGATCTTCTCGTATAGATCCCATTCCCATGGCATATCGACCTTATTAATCGCGAACCCCGCCCCCGTACCCTTCTGACTAACCAACTTATCGGACAAATTCTGGTAGCTCGGGAGGTTGAAGGTGTATTCGTAGACAAGATATTCAGAGTTGTTCTTGTGCTTGATCAACCCTTTCTCCAAGAGCATCAAGACTTGGTGAATTGAGAAAGGGTTGGGGAGTTTGTGAGAACGATGTTCGATGATGTCTGCGCTCAGGTCGTGTAAGACCTTTAGCCTTGTTGGATCAGTCATTGTCGCAGTCCCAATTTTAAGAAAGACATGCTCGTCTGACGGCGCGACGTATGCTCCAAACATCACGTTCGAGTCTGCCTTTGACTTGGGTCGCACAGGGAGCCACTGTGTCGAAGACTCCATTTTGGTTCGATATCCGTTGACGAACTCTGGCACATCCTGGACAGTGAATCCGATACACAGCGACCAATCCAAGTTCGAAAAGTCGAGCTATATATCGTTCCTTCATGGGTCAGATTGTTATCGTTGATCAAGAGGTTTGAAGCCTGAAGACTTACGTCGATAGTACGACTGTAAAAGGCTCTATGAGTATGCAGAGTTTGAAAAGAGGCGATGCCAGTCCGACACTTACTTTCCGCTTCGATGGCTTTCCAGATTTTTGTATCCCTTTCGATGGTCCAGAAGAAGGAAGTGGCATAGGGGATGCAATCGAAGCAGCCATTATCGAAAAGAGAAACACGGTGGCAACGAACAAGCGCTGACACGTAGATATTGTCGGAACAGATACATGTTAGGCTTGCGAATTGTCAAGTGAGTAGAATGTAAAAGGACTTCTGAGAGCGAGAGTCTCACCTACCGGCTTTTGGAATTTGACCAGCAAATCTCAAGGATTGGTTTTGAATTCGGGGCGAACGCAAGACTGAACGTGGATTGGATCAAAAATGAAAGGTTGAAGGGCGATGCCCGAGATGCTTCGTTCTTATAATTATAAGTTACGAGTTTCAATGTTATTGTAGGAGATTGCGGGCTATTGTGGGACCTTCTTGAACTGATCAACGCAGACCTTGTTGCGGGAATATCCATGAGCGATTTTCTGTTGAACCAGAACCAAGTCAATTTGCGAATAGCAGAATGACTTTCTCCGACACTACAAGCACGCGCATGCAACCAAGCTGTGAGATGGAGCCCCGATAAATTCCTCCAGCCACCATAGACTCTTCTGCTGTTGTGGAAATCTGTCCAATCATCGGAGCTGTTTCCAAAAGATGATCGCCCTATGCATTAGCCGTAGGCTGTGTGTGAAGCTGTGAGTAATTTTATTCCCCATCGGTATGTCTGAGCTTGAGAGAGGACCCCCGGCAGCCCACCAAAATGTTTGCGCCCTCGAAAGCTCACTTTTACCCGAACCAAAAATCAGCCAAAAATCGCCATTTTTACCCGATTTTAGGCTCCAGAGGTAACATGAGCGCTTAAAGGTGCTTGAACGTCTACAAAATTTGCTCAGTATGTGGCTAATGAACTTTTTCAGAAGATTTGATGTTTTTCAGAAATTGTAATGCCCACCTGGAGCGCAGTGTGAGTATGTGAGATGTCGATGAATCCATGTTCTGGTAGCCTCCTGCCAGCCATTTTTACCCGAACGTGCCCTCAGAGCACTGAAAAATACTCATTTTTACCCGAATTTAGACGCAGAGATTTCGAAAAATTTGGGCCATTTTTACCCGAACTGGGCGGAGTTCTTCTCAAGAGACCCCCCATTTTTACCCGAACGCGAACAGAGGTTTTAGTGGGCTGCCGGGGTCCTCTTGAGAGCTGCGAGGTTGAAAGTTTTCGAGAATTTGCAGGGAGCGGAGAAGAGGGAACAGAGAAGTTGGCGGATGTCGATGAGGTGCTATGAGGAGCTTGTTGGCCTGGGAATTTTTGACCGGTGCCGAGGCTCTACTATGAACGGCACGCAGGCGCTTGCGACGTTGGCTTCGAACTTCGAACTTCAATCATTATCGGGATGAGTATGACAGCAATTCTGGGACAAAAATAGTATCCGAACTTATTGCGATCAGATTTATAAGATGCCACTCTATATTCTCGACTTCGGACTTCCATGAATGCAATATGACTTCCAGGCATGACTTTTGTGAATGAGACATTGACTTTAGTATTGCTTATTGACATGTACTTTACACGGCTACATAAGCACTGATACATTGAGGCATTACACTTGATATTGAAAACTTTTGGTGACTGCTCGTTCATTGATTGAAACAACAAATTCACGAGCAGTTGAAAGGAGATGACTTCGACTTGCACCAATTGAACTCATACATATCCGCGCCTTGTCCGTAATTGGTACCGCTTCCGGCTTCATCGGTATCCGCCTTCGGCATCCCTTTTTGGCTTCCGCATACGATTTCCCTTTTGGCTTCCGTTATCGGTATAGTGCTAATCAGAAAGCTGAGAATATGATATGATAAATTGTGAAATCTTTAAGAATTCTCAACATTTGGAACATTGGAGGGGAAGACATTTGAGGACACAATGTACGACCCCGTCGTTGGTAAGCGATGCATGTGGGGCGTGAGAAATCATTAGCAACGACGGGCATCGTTTCTTGCAACATGCATCACTCTCAGCCTGCATTCAACAACCAGCACCATCCATCCCATATGGCCGCTCACGACTCTAATAGCCGACAAGAAAGCACTCAGGGCACTCAAGACCCGCTTCTAGGAACCAGCTGGACCACTGATCACCCTGAGGTTGCTGCAATGGATGGTGACAGCGCTTTCAATGCTGCGGCGTACTCCAACGCCGTATCGACGTATCAAGACGGTCCGACCGAACGGCCTTGGAGATCTACAGAGGAATATAACGTGAATGCGGCACGAATTGATATAGGATCGAGGCTGAATGGTGCGTTGAGGTTTCTTGTTATGTTGTGATGTAATGTTAATGAATTATTGTGTTGATAGATATCATACTGTACTTAGCTCTTACTCTCCATGCTCAGGAATCTCCCTCGTTGATATATGAGCTGGTGATCCAGCCAAAAGCCGAGACCGTCATCACACAAAACGGCGTTCCTACGATCAGCGCGATTTCCGCGATTTCGCTGGTTGCGGGGGTCAAACTTCCGGAAGCGTTCCGAGAAGCGTTCAAGAACGACGCAACGGCTCTTGCAACCGCCCGCGATATGCCACGAATGTCAAAACCGGTCAACTCTTTGTTTGAGTTTCGTCAGTTCCCGCCCGCATTAGAGATCTTGACCAGTCCTACCTCAAGTTATCAACTTCAGTCGATTGTTGAGAACCCAGAGGAAATCTTGAGCCGCCCACGAATGCTGAAGTTTGTGCTGATTCTATTACAACCAGTGAGCTTGCTGACAGCTGATCCTAACAACTTTTGTATTGAATGCATTCGATTTCTCAGAATACCGGACCAACGTATTCCTCGGCGGGCCAATCTCCTTACTCGGTACCTCAGCCTGCGACGCCTGCGTACTCTTCGTCCGCTAACGCATGGTCGGTCGATTCTCTGTCTGCTAACACGTGGTTGGCTGACGGCGCGTGGTCGTCTGATTCTTCATCTGCTAACGCGTTGTCCGATCCTTCGTCTGCTAACGCGATGTCCGATCCTTTGTCTGCTAACGCGATGTCCAATCCTTCGTCTGCTGACGCGATGTCCGATCCTTCGTATGCTAACGCGTGGTCGTCCGATTCGTCGTCTGCTAACGCGTGGTCTACTAACACTTGGTCTGTACAAGGTGATACGTCTTTTGAGGAGACGAATAGATCTGCTCCGATGCCGTATCCATACTTGACGCTGGAAAACTTGTCTGTCCAGGAAGACCCTTCTGAACCACAGGGAAACCCTTCTGAGTTACAGGAAGGCGCATTGCCGACGTCTTCACATGAGGTAGTACCGGATGAGATGCTCTCTCAGCCTGCGGAATCTTCTGATGCTCATGGTCCCTCGTCGGCGCCCGTTCGTGCGTGGAATATTGATCATGCTTGCGAACTTTTACAGATCAGTAAACCTCATGGAACCACGTATTCGACTGAATGGTTGTCAGTCGTCGTACAAGACTGGCATCGAATCAGATCACTTATCTTTGGCATGGGGTATAAAGAAAGAAAGGGCGATAAAGACCTGTCTGAACAGTTTTATCAATGGGAGGACGGGATGATCGATTCGTTTGAGACCATCCTCAAACGAGTGAATTGGACTAAGGAGGAATACATGGCTAAAACCAATCTGTTTCTTTGGGCTAACAAGATTGCTGCTGAGAAAATGTGGGATCCCAACGTGATTGAGCCTGCTGACCCAGGTACGTCAACTGCTTTTGTAATGTGAAAATTTCTAACTAGCATTATCAGTTCAAAGGCAGAATTATCAAGAGGCCGTTGATACCTGGCAACTAATCGTCGACTTTTTCCAGAATACGTCCTTCCAATACTCTGGTTATCCAGAATTGTTGCCAGAGGACTCGCCGGATGCCAGGCTGGCAAGCTTGACCCGATCTCGTATGAAGCACCATCGAAGAATGATCATGGACTGCCTTGTTGACCGTCCTTAGCTTCTTTTTTCCATGTTTGCTGTTTGTGCTGTCTGACCATGCTTTTAGTTATGAAATCTGCTCTTGCTATAATTGAACCACTTACTCGATCCCATGTATCATAATAAATCGGATCTATGCTTTTTATGACAATCTTGTGCGCGAACGAAATGAGACATTATCAAACCCATAACCCACCACTGTGAATATTTGTCGGACTTGATTAATACAATCTAAATTTCCCATTACAACAAGTTGTGTCCAAGATCATACATAGGGAATACAAGACGATACGGTAATACAAAATGGTCAATCAACGGGAACAATGGAGTGTGGAATTGAGGCTGCGCGCGCAAATACCAATAAAAAAGATGTGGTATAGAAGTATGCTAATGCTTGTTCGACCTGTTCGAGATGAGTAATATAATTATGGGCTTCATAATCGTCAGGAAAATCACAATGCAACTCTTCTGGTTTGTCGCCTTTCCAGCTTCTCATCAGGTGATGTAAAGCGTGGATGTAAGGCGCACGTTTCTGTACAGTAGGGGCTCCAAGTCCTTCATCTCCCTTGTCAATATCTACCTGAGACCTAGACCCCACCCAACATGCATCCAGCAAGGCATCCCGTTCAGCCAGAGAGAGTCTGCTTTTGTCTAGCTGGCGATCCAACGCGACCAATTCCTGACGGAAACTCAATTCGGATATCTCCCAGATGATTTGAGACGCAATCTTCTTGGGGGTGGTTCATTTTTGCAGTCGACTGGTTGACCTGCAAATTCCTCGATTTGAGGCGTTGGATCATCAAGATTTAATGAGTGAGAGCTGCTTTGAGTGATCAGAGTCTCGACAACGATGCGCATTTCGTTTCGAAGAATGGCATTTTTTGTTTGTGTAGAGGTGCTCGGAGCATGGCCCCCGACAACATCGAGCAGGCAGCGCCATTGTTTGGCAGACAAGTTCACTGGCTTTGTCAAACCGTCGAGAGATTGTAAAATAAACGGACGAATCTTGAGCCAGCTACGGTAATAAAACGCCCGTGTACTTGGATTTGCCGGCCCATCTAGCAATCTAGGAGGAGGGAGGAAATAACCAGATTGAGGGTCTCAGGCCGTCGAAGCGACTGGTTATAGGTGGAGTGATACTCGAGAGCTCGTGCCCAAGCCGAGATCGCAGGCGGCATTGCTGGACTTTTCAGTTGAAGAAAGGTATTGATCCCTTGCTTGTGAAGTTGTGGCTGCTTGCGATTTTTCTGAGAATCTATTCAAGATGAGTCGTTTGATGAAAATTGCAATGTGTAATGAGATCTTACATGGCGCGGGCCTCATGGACGAGCGTAAGGTCGAATTGGGGTGGTTTAGACCGCTAGAACTGGCGTGACCGGCAGAATGATTTAAGGTTGCCCTGGTCGAGATGGCTTTTTGGAAAGAGGATAAGCTCTGCATCTGATGGGATCCGAAGACGGACGAGGGGTAGAGCAACGATTGCAAATAAGCATTCATTGCCACGAAGCACTCTGGTTTATTGGTTGGACCTTCCCATATGATCTTGTGGCTAGGTTCAGCATCAGTGCCGTCCATCCGAAAACCAGAAGGTAGTTCAATGATTCGTGAGCTGTCCTCAGCGATCAAAGAAGCAACACGGTCGATTGGGCATCAGGGGTGTTTTTGACTGGGCGAACAAACCAAACCGGGATTCCCAGACAGTACAACGTGTCAGCGGTAGAACTATTGTCTGTAAACGCTCCGATAACAGCCAGACAGTCTGGGATTTCGTAGTTCCGCTTCTTTCCGATTATGACAGTGTTCCAATCTTGAGAACGGTACTGAATGCGGGCGTCTAATTCCAGAATACTGCGTTGCAAAAATGCAACACGCAGAAGAATATCCTCACGAGGAGCCGCAACCTGCAATAAACTGAGCATACGATCGACCTGAAGTGAACCCTGCGTGAGATATGGATCGGATTGGAATTCACTGAGATTTATGGTCTTGAGAACGTCATCCGCAAGAGCTTTTAGGCGTAGATAAACTGTGGTGTCCAATACGACAGCATTATACAAAAAGTCTGATGCTTCGGCGTCGAAGTCTTCAGCTGAAGGTATCAACCAGGCAGCTGCAAACGGATGATTTGGATCAGGAGAAGGTGTTCGAATTAATGGCAAATGTGGCCGTGTTTCGTCAAAGGGTTGTGGGTAGAAGAGGGGATCATCATGTAAAAATGAAAGTGGCGACGTAGGCGTACACGTCGGGATGACAAGGGTGGTGCATATAGTACATTCGAATTAGGGGATGATATCAGGTAATCGTTTGGTAGTACAGCGCCTACTCGACCATCGAACGATTGTAGAGCTGTGGTAGATTATGAATGGATGGAGGTGGACGAGGCAGAATTAATACACGTACTTGAAGCTGGGTCAGAAAACCGGGTTAAGATGTCTGGATGAAGGCGATATGTCGCATAGCTTAGCGGAGGGATGCTTGAGGCATTGGACATGGTGGTGCGACTGTGGTCTGGCTGACCTACAGGACTCCGTCTACGAGGTTGTAATGTAAGCAAACTAGGACAGATTGAAGAAAAAAATAACGGTCACAACCGGTCTTAACACAGGCGGTCTCTCTACGTCCTGAGTGCAGGCAGTGTGAGGACTGCTTGGCACGATGGGAGGTCTTCAGCAGAACAATGGGTGACGATGGGGTGACAGGGGAGGGGAAGATAAACAATAGTAGAAACAGGCCGAGGTAGATTACTGATACCCACGTCGGAAGCTCACGTGAATATCACAGAGCACCTCATTACCCGATATCCCGATATCCCGATTCCTGTTCCCAATAAGGATATATTCGATATGATTGATCAAAGCTGTTCATTCAACTCTGGAATACGAGTCTACGACAAAAATATCATGCGGACAGAATATTATAGGGTAGATGTAGCCTATGTAGGGTAGATATATGAAACTTCAAGCAGTCTGATAAACTAAACAATATTGTAAGACCCGATTCCAGTAAGGATTTGAACTAGAAGCCAGTGGAAAACGATGTCCTTGAGGTTGTATAGCTGCTCCGGACCACTGTCATACGAAGCATTCAAGAGCTTCAAGAGATACGAAGCAGGGACTTGCATAACGCGGGTACAGGTCTTAAAGGCGATAGTTCCAAGTTTTAGGAGCCTCTCTCTCTGGTCATGCGATGGTCTTGAAGGCTGAAGTACATGGGATCACTATCGTCAATGAGGATGACCTTTTGTAACATATCATTACAGTGAAAGGGTATTACGAATCGGTAGTTACGCACCTCGATTGGTGACCCATCGGTCAGGATGAATGGTGAGCCCGTAGCCGCCCAGCAAAACATACGCATGCGATAGCTTTTTTCTGAGGAATCTTCAAGCGAGACAACATCGGTAAAGCTGCCTCGCACTTCTGCCATGAGCAAGGGGCAGGGTATACCAGAGCCCTCAAGAAACTCTCGAAAGATATCTTCGAAGCTGCATCCAGACCAACCAGGAACTCCTTCGTAGGCATCACGAAGCTCAGCGTGAGTAACCACGGAGGTTCTATCGGTGTATTCCAGCCGGAGCGCTTCATAATCGCCAGTGATGCGTGATTGCAAGAGCGACAGAACGAACTCGTCTATTCCCCCAACACAAGCAGCTGCAAGCTGTAGAAAAGTTGAGGTTAGATAATCACTCGAACTCAACGATTAGGATCAACGTACCTCTGGTAAGTCGAGCCCAATAGGTTTACAAGGAAGGAAGAGACCTTTCAACAATGCTTTGAAGTACGGGTGATCAGTTGTTGCAGGACGACAATCGCGTTGTGTAACATCGTCCAAGCAAGTGAGCGGTGGTGCCTTTCTGTATGGCCTTGTAAAACTGTGACCTGGATCAAGACCCGTTAATGTAGTTCTGAGAGATGAGTAAATGACATACTGGAAGATTATGATAGGTTGCAAAGTGTGACTCGAAGTACGATAGATTGTTGTTAGAATGTTCAAGGTCAATCCAGCGAGTAAGGGTTTGATACAATTCTGGGAACTGGTCCTTCACGAGGTCCTTCGTTAACGATTTCAGGTTGCTCGAGTTGAGGAGGTAGACGAGAAGAAGAGGGTTGATGTTCAATGGATAGTTTCCATGGACAAGAGCTAAACCTATAGCGGCACCGAAAACGGTGAGCTCATTCTTCTTAGTGCAGATAGATCCGCAGCTGAGGAGAGGGGCGCCGTAGAAAGAGTTGTATAATCGTCATTGACCAGGATCAGATAATCATGTATATGACCTTCGAGTTTTGCCTTGAAGAAGAGGCTCATGACCTCCTTCTCGAGGCCGGGCCCAGAGGTTATATAGGACTCGACACCACGATCGTCAATAGCGATTCTTGATGACAAGCGATGAGCTTTTGTGAAACACTAACCGACGACGGTAAATGAAAACTCACAATTGGAAATGTCTGTTTTGGGAGAGGAGTGCCGAGAAATCTTCTTCGTCTATTGCACGCTGTACGAGATCGGTGTAAACGGGAACCATTTCTTGTGGACTTTCGCCTTTGACCATAAAACCCAAAGGCTCAATGTCCATAACGTTGCGAATGCGATCGTTGACTATCTTGAAAATCTTTGATCTGTCTTTTACGAAGAACAATTCATCGTCGGCGTTGTCACGAGCAGGTACCCAGTCGGTCTCCCACAAAATTTCGACCTCCTATATTTGAGCTATTAACATTCAAGGAGGACTAATTGAAAGAGGCTTCTTACTTCTGATCCCGCATCTTCAGTCAACATATTCGTTCGGGACAGGGGGCTGACTGAACGGTGGTCCGGAGTCCTTAATCGTCTTGGGTTGCGAGAACTCGATGCGGCGTTTGAATCCACTACCCAAGATAACATGATATTGAATACAGATAGGATGGATACGAGTGTAGACCTACCTGTGAGCGTTTCAGAGGTATCATGGAGCATTCGAGCGACAACTCTGAGTTCCTATACAAAGAATTAATCAATGACTTGAAACTATAGTAGCATGCACATACCTCATCTTCATGGTTCGAATCATCTCTGTTGCATCCTAACTCGATGTCGTCCTCATCAAGCGCGTCAAATCCTTCGTCCACATATGCGTCCGTGTCCGAGGAAAAATACCATAGATTCGCTTCGATAGGCAGAAATGTCTACGGGTAGTATTGTCGGATCCGAGACTCTTTTCCGCTAGGTTGATATTAAGCGAAACGTTCGGAGATCGAATGACTAGCATAGGAAAGGACCTTGAGATAGAGAACGTGAAAAGGTCATCGAGGACTTACTCGTATGAAGGATAAATTTTTTCGAATTGGTAATGACATACTTTGCGATGCCGTAGTCGTCCGTGTTGAAGACAATGTCACGCAAAGTCATGTCTTCAGATTGCACCTTCCCTGGGCTCAATCGAGGGGTCTTTGCGTGGTTGTTGATGTTTCCTTTGCCTGAGAAGCGCAATAGCTGGATAGCGAGACGCTCGTGCCGATTGAAGAAAGACGATGCTTCTTGATTTTCTGGAATATCCAGCCGTGCTGAACAAGGGAAGAGCATACGGCTTCAAGTAAATCTACCACTTTTGTGTGAAGCGGAAGGTGATCGAATCGATGTACAAGACAGAGTGCGTTGAGTACAGCTTGAAACGCATCGTGATTTTGCAAGTAATGATGAAGTTCGACGGGAACATTGTACGTCTGCGGTAATTCACATCGTCAACAAGATAGAATAGTCCTCTCAGAAACAGAACACGTACACGACACTGGTCAGGTGTAAGCCGTGGCGGATAGACTAAGACACCAAGCTGACCACCTGAGTTCCATCACTTGCAAGTGCGACTGCATCCTCGATCTTAGGGGCATCGATCGCTCCAAACAGTCGGGGTGCCTTCTTCCCGGAGCCTCTCTTCTTTCTTGTGGCAGTGGAAGATTGACCCAGTGTTAGAGTGGCATGGCCTAGACGGTCGCGATTGGCATGTTGTATCGCAGTGATGCTTGGAGGGAAGGACTGTGGCGGTGGCAACATAGAGGTCGGTAAGGGGCGGGATGGTCCGCTATTAGGAGCTCTCTGGGCCGTCACTGATGAAAGCATTGAAACCGGTGATACATAGTTAGAGACGGGCTGAATGGCCTGCGACTGCGGCAAGGAGTTTGAGTTGGGAGTTGGTGGTAGTAAAGCGCCCACAGCCTGTGAAAAATTAAGATTGAGAGGTGCAAGCGCAGGAGGTGCAAGTACAGGCGCAGGAGGTGCAAGTACAGGCGCAGGAGGTGCAAGTACAGGCGCAGGAGGTACAGGTGCAGGTGCAGGTCAGGTGCAGGTACAGGTGCAGGTGCAGGTGCAGGAATGCTGTCAAAGGCACAGAAGCTAACGAAGGCAGAGGAGCAGGAACAGCCGGCGACGACGCAGAATTTGGGGCAGAAGTGACTGGTTGTAATAGCTGTGGATTGGACCCAATGATTAGATGAGGATGTAGACTGTGGTTTGATTATTTTGCTGTAGCATCTGGAGAAAGAGTTGGGGATTGTTGGCAATCATTGCCTGAAACGAATGTTGCAACCATTGGGAATGATCCATGATGCTTTCAAAACCATACGTATCAGTACGGTTGCAGTAAAAGGAGCAGGCACTTACGGTTGGTGAAAGAAAACAAAAGAGCGAACAGGAAAGGTCAGAACAAGTGCGGATTGGATGGAGAAAGAGAGAGCTGGGCTTTTATACGAATCGCAGGAGAACGTCATCCCTGTTTTGAACATTGACGCAAAGTCAAGATCCAAAAAACGGTTGAAATTTGAATGCTTCGAAGTTGTACGAATATGGAAATATGTAGTATTCACATGATTTCATCAGCCGACGCTCGAGTCGTTGTTGACGACTTCTTCAAGTGAACAGAACCATGGCGCGGTACTGGTCAATACGATTTCATGCCTTCCTCCTAGCGTGGTACATCCTTGTCAGGCTACATTTCTGCAACGCCGTCATTATCAATACTGGAATAGTTCAATCCTCCAGTTCGAACGATTTGCTTCAGGAATTTCGACGACACTATCATGAATTCAATACAGCTGTTCACCAAGTAGCCAACGATCAAACGGATGTCTTTCATCTCCAGCTGTTGTTAGAAGACATGGGTGAATTCTCTCAGCTTGTCTCTCAGGTTCGTCATTCAGGTCTTACCTTCTTGCACTCTTCATTGAATTTTCTCCCATGAACAGTATGCGAGTGTATTTCTAGACCAATCCGAATGGCAAATCCTTCGTGACAATCTACAGCTCATGATACTTGATGTCCAAACTATCCGAAGCCGCCGTCTTGAGGAATCTCACCATGGCCGTCCAGAAGTCTTACAATGGTCGAGAAACGGCTCAGCCGGTCGTCCTCGAGCAGTCATTGACCCTAGCTTTCTGCAATGGGCACACACTCATCGTACTACAACCGGAATTGCTGAATTTCTCGGAATAAGCCGTAGAACGGTACGAAGATCGCTTCTAGAATATGGCCTTGTCACCCCAGGAGGTGTCCCATTTGAAGGCCAAGTTTCTATCGAGGACAACACCGATCTCAATCCCAATCTCGAAATTCCTGCTAGCTTCCATCCTGACATTGAAAACGCAGCAACTTCAATTCCCTCATCTTCATCTAGTCGTCGCTCAAATATGTCCAACGATACTCTTGATTCACTCGTCAGTTTACTGCGGACCCATTATCCTCGAGCAGGGATCCAGATGCTTCATGGAATGCTCCGAAGGCTCGGGCAGGTTGTTCCGTACGAAAGCATCCGCCACTCACTCATACGAGTAGATCCTGTGCACCGTGTCTTTGACCGTATTCGAATTCGTCGTCGTCGGTATAGCGTACCTGGTCCTAATTCTCTATGGCATCATGATGGCCATCATCGTGAGGATGCTTAGCATATTCGTTTAATCGATTATCTGACGTGTTCACAGGTCTAATCAGGTGGGGAATAGTCATCCATGGATTCATCGATGGCTATTCTCGAATGATCACAGGTCTTCAAGCTGCCAACAACAATCGTCCGTCAACGGTCCTTTCGTTATTTCTCTCTGCCGCATCACAGTACGGACTTCCATCTCGGGTACGCGGCGACCACGGGGTTGAAAACGTATGGGTCGCAGCATTCATGGAACATGCTCGGGGACCAGGGCGAGGATCATACATCTGGGGACGGTATGTAGGACTCATGATTATCATAACATACAACGCTCATTCGTATCTCAGGTCGGTACACAATGTTCGCATTGAAAGATTATGGGTCGACGTGTCGAACTATATATCACAGCGCTGGAACACTCACTTTACTCGATTAGAGGACGACCATCAGCTCGACGTGAACAACCGAAATCATATATGGCTTCTACAGCATCTCTTTCTTCCTGTCATCAATCACTCCTTGTATTTTGGGGTCCAA
>JANVFP010000056.1:0-2500 GCA_027919835.1 Lentinula raphanica
CCCTAGTCGGCATAGTTTACTGTTAAGACTACAACGGTATCTGATCGTTTTCGATCCCCTAACCTTCGTTCTTGATTAATGAAAACATCCTTGGCAAATGCTTTCGCAGTAGTCGGTCTTGAGTCAATCCAAGAATTTCACCTCTAGCGACTCAATACCAATGCCCCCAACTATCCCTATTAATCATTACGGCGACTCTAGAAACCAACAAAATAGAACCGCACGTCCTATTTTATTATTCCATGCTAATGTATTCAGGCATAGGCCTGCTTTGAACACTCTAATTTTCTCAAGGTAAAAGTCCTGGTTCCCCGATGCACACCAATAAAGGGCACACCGGCTCACCAAGAGGTAAGACTCAGTCAGACAGTACACACCGTGAGGCGGACCACCCAACCAAGCCTGAAGTTCAACTACGAGCTTTTTAACTGCAACAACTTTAATATACGCTATTGGAGCTGGAATTACCGCGGCTGCTGGCACCAGACTTGCCCTCCAATTGTTCCTCGTTAAGGGATTTAAATTGTACTCATTCCAATTATAAGACCCGAAAGAGCCCTATATTGTTATTTATTGTCACTACCTCCCCGTGTCGGGATTGGGTAATTTGCGCGCCTGCTGCCTTCCTTGGATGTGGTAGCCGTTTCTCAGGCTCCCTCTCCGGAATCGAACCCTTATTCCCCGTTACCCGTTGAAACCATGGTAGGCCTCTATCCTACCATCGAAAGTTGATAGGGCAGATATTTGAATGAAGCATCGCCGGCACAAGGCCATGCGATTCGAGAAGTTATTATGAATCACCAAGTGAGCGGCGAGCCGCGTTGGTTTTTTATCTAATAAATACACCCCTTCCAGAAGTCGGGGCTTGAATGCATGTATTAGCTCTAGAATTACCACAGTTATCCATGTAGCAAGGTATCATCAAATAAACTATAACTGATTTAATGAGCCATTCGCAGTTTCACAGTACAAATTTGTTTATACTTAGACATGCATGGCTTAATCTTTGAGACAAGCATATGACTACTGGCAGGATCAACCAGGTAACTACTTTCCAGTATTGAGCCTAAGCCCAAGCAACCACTACTCTTTAGCTACTTTCGTAACTAAATTTCGCAGTAGAGAGTTCATTGACCGATTAATGCTAGTTGCAATTGGGACCACGTATTAAACAACATGTTCACCGTTTGACAACCAAACCACCTTGTTCCCCGTTCTCACAAATTTTAGGTCCTTTCAACTTGTCACTAGTACAGTAACAAATATCAGAGCCTTCACTGAAAACTACCAACAACTAGCAGAGTCGACTAAGGACTACCAACACAGCTGCGGCGGATTTTCAATTCCATTAACTGCGACAGGCTTAGCTATCAGCAAGTAATCCACTTCCCTTTCAACATTGCAAGACTCTAGAAGAGCTCGACTTGACATGGGTTCAAAAGCAATGAATGTCTTTATTAACAACCCGATGTACTTATCCCAAGTTAGTACGCTCTGTTAGACAGATTTATCAATAACTCAGTCCAAAGTACAACTGTCTTCATGTTGAGTATAATTACTTGACAAGCCCTATTGAGGCTCGCTTTCACCATACTCTTAATTAGAATACTACACTACTCGACTTTGTTTCCAAATGTCTTTCATTGTTCTTCTTCATGTATAAGGAAAAGGGGTTTGTTTGGTCATGTTGTGCCGCAAAACGCATGAGGCGTGATAATGGGTGTCCACAATTTTGCGCTCTGCCAAATTTTCGAAGTTTCTTTAAATTGTTCAATTTGCTGCATCCTGTGATTACCCTGCATATAGTAGATATGTGTTGAGTGTGTTATAGGTGTATTGGAGTGAGTGTTGACACTCTGTGTTAAATTATTGAACAATATATGTTATAGATGTATTTGTGTATTCAGTGATGGTATGCATCAATAAAGCAAGCAAGTGTTAAGAATGCCAATGAGTATGTATGCATGTTGAGTGTAGTGTATGCAGTATCAATAACATAACAAAGCAAGTGTTCAGTGTGATGTTGAGTATTGTATTGTATACAGTGTGTATACAGTGTGTTATATGTATCAATAACATAGCAAAGAGGGTGTTAAGTGTGATATTGTACAGAGAGAATGTTAAGTGTGTCAAGTGTGATATTGAGTGTTGTATATCATAGAGTATGTGTTGAGTGTGCTATATGCATCATCAATAACATAACAAAGTGTGTTGAGTAGTCAGTAAGTAAGTGTGTTGCCAGTGTGTTGTTGAGTGTGATAAAACATATTGTGTGAATGTTGTAGAGTGTGTTAGTTGTGAAGTATGTATGTTATAGAGACTGTGCTAAGTGTATTATATGTATCATTAACATAACAAACAAAAACTGTGTCAAGTGTGATGATGAGTATTGAATATTAGAGAGATATTATAGAGAGTGTATTAAGTGTGATATTGAGTGTTGTAATGTTATAGAGAGCATATTGAGTGTGTTATGTACTGATGATCAATAACATAACAA
>JANVFP010000056.1:10000-17500 GCA_027919835.1 Lentinula raphanica
GTTTCACGAAAACCCTCCCCGACTTGTGCTCTCACACGGACTAGGCTTTCCTTCGATCCCTCCGAAGCCGGCTCCTCTTCTCCAATAGCGCCAGAAGAGCTGTAGCCATCGCTATCGCTCATTCTATCATGGTCGTCGTTAGCACGTTGGACAGCTATCAACGCCGCTTCTCTATCTCGAGCGCGCTTTCCTACTCGTTTCCGTTCCATGCCCATAGCCGAATTTTCGTCGTGACCCATCATCCGCACGTCTCTGTGGTGCAATTTCTTCCACCCACTTTGACCTTCACCGCGAAGATTTTCCAGCGCTCTCCACGCCGCACGATATTTCTTTGTATCACAATCGACTTGCCGCTGATTACGCTTGAGCAACGCCTGAGATTTCGTAATCATTCCTTGCGCCTTCACGTTCGTTTTCCTGTACGTGAGAAGCCGAAACTTCATGTGGAGGTGATTTCGCAAACTGTTCAACGATGCTCGCAGCTGAGCCTCGCGGAGTTGTTCTTCAATCGAATCAAGACCCGAACGGCATCCCGATATTCGCTCTGACGCAGAGAGGGTGGAGGGAAAGACAACGGGAATTTCTTCAACATGTTCGGCTTCGTTGACGTTGGTTTGGCGGTTGCTGAGATAGGTCAAGGCAGCAGGCATATACAGAGCTTGGATCGAACGAAGGCGTCCCATGAGACGCATCATTCGTGTCCGACGCTCTGTCAACTCGGTTTTTTGCGCTGCCGTTTCGAAACCCTTGTCTTTGATGTCTAGCCGAAGTAGTCGTCTAAGAGAGATATGGTTAGTAATAGTAAACATCGCAAGCTATACAATACGCACTGTTGGTCTTCAAGCTCTAGAAGCTGACTCAAAAAAGCTGTTGGCCCAACATCGTGGATTGCAAAAGAACCCTGAGCTGCCTCTCGAGCTTCGGCCTGCGTGAGATGAAACCGTACATCGTTCTCTGTAAGGCCTAGAAGGGAGTTTCAGTGTACAATTCCATGAGATGGCGTAAGGCTCAAGCAGAACTCACCTGTCTTTGGAACTTCGTAAGGATTGACCACTCCGTTCTTTCTAGCGTTCTCCGGTTTCTCTAATTCTGCCTCCCACTCCTTGATCATCATCTCCCATTTTACCGTCTCCGGGCCCTTCCCTTCCGTGAATTCTTTCAGATTGTCTCGATGAATACTCATCTCCTGTATGGCGATACGGTAACGTTTGTGAAGTAACGACCCTGGACAAGAACGTTACAAGATCAATACTGTGCGAACGACATGGAGAGGACGGAATATACCTATACCGGTGAGCTTGACCCAGTTCCAATGACCAAAATGGTCATTCATAGTGCCATGTCGTGATCCAGGCCCCATATCGCGTGTGCTGGAAGCAATGGGACCTAAATGCGCCCATGGACGCTCAACACCCTCGCCATCGGTTCTTCCAGCCCCCCACATCCAGTTAAGAGAGAATTGAAGTTGACACGATAATTGGTGACCGTGAATGTGGAGTTTGGGGATTGCAAAGAAGAGTTTGTGTAGGTTTAGATCCCATGAGACAAGAGATGGAAGAAGCTTGAGACGTCGAACAAGATTTTTGTGCCATTGGCAAGCAATGTCATATGACACGACTTTCGTGAGTGCCGGATCGTGATGCCGAAGGAATGAACCAAACGCGTAGTCCATATTAGCGTACCGCTCGCCTTTTTGTAAATCGACCACTCCGTTGCGCTGGATGAACTCATGACGAGCACAGACTCCAAGTCCTACACCTGTTGTCGCATACCCTCGGGAGAACTTAGTATTCGCATGGTCTAATGCCGACAAACCGGTGCAAGTTGACATCTAGCAAGGGTGAGTGAATACTGAGTCCCAAACCAATGTTCGTTGTCTTACCTCTTGCTGATCCGTGACTGAAGATAGATATTGTCGAAAAAGACTGTCCTCCGTAAAATATGAACCTCCAACATCCAGATCAGGATCCATCTTTTCCGACGATACTAAGCGGCGTTTTAAACGAAAACACGCATCGAGTGCGAAGTATATCCAATAGAGGTATCTAGTAAAGTATGAGCCAAGTTTTGAAAGTCTCTGATCCAAATCACCTTCGAGATACAGGTGCCTTTTGCCAATCATCTGGTAAATTAATGCCCGGCCGAGGACACGCAACACATGGAATACCCATCTCTCCTGATCGAGTCTCAGCCAGTGTGCGATTGGCGTCGTTACCCCGCCCTGCTCTTTTTGCCATCTTCAAGTGTCGCCACTCCTTCATCATGCGTGAAAACGCCTTATAACGATCCTAACACAAGACAATTCGCAATCAGTTGGTCAAAAACGCTATTCGAAATAATCGGTATATACCTTCAAGTTTTTCGTTCCTGTGTTGTCAGTTAACTTCTCTAAACCAGCGTAAAAGTCGTAGGTGGTGACTTTCCCTTGCAGGGTAAGGACATGAAACATATCCAGGACTCGATAAGTAGCAGCCGTTCGAGGCTCGAGGTGCGTAGCAGGGAACCATCGATGACGAAGTAATTGTTGATGCCATTCTCCTGCCAGCGCTCGATTTGGGCAATTACAGAACATCAAATGTACTGTATGAATCCCATTCGTGTGTATTACCGTGAAGTCACGAATGACTTTTGGATTTACACATCGTTCTCCCGCCCGGTGCCCCACTTGGACCATGATACCAATATCGCGGAGCTCGATTTTCTCGAAGAAGCGTCCGTTCCATTTCTAAAATTCTGTGTTAGCTAGACCATAACAACGGACTCGTGCTCTTACCTCGACAGCGTCCAAAGGTTTGTCTACATGCTTTTCTCTACAACACTCCTCGCAAAGCAAATCTTCAGAAAAACACTCCATGCAGCGAAATAGCGGTTCCTTCCCCTCTCGCTCACACAGACCACATCTCTCTACATCTCTCTCCCCTCGACCTTCGATGCGTATCATCTCTGCCAAGTATTCGTCGGCATGTGCTCTCCACTCCAAAAGTGGTTGATCCTGGATGGTAAGCATGAGTATTCAGTGTTAGGGTGTCGATGTGTTCTGACTTACCGAGGTCAAATACCGTCTTCTAGCTTTGATGGCAGCCACACTGATCAAATGCTCGACATTGGTGACTTTAGAGGAATCTGGTACATAATAGTGGTCGGAATTGGAGTAGTTGTCGATTATGGAAGCGACGAAATCGAATCCCGGTGAGGCAGACCCAGAGTCATTCTCAGCGAGGTCGCGTTGTTTCTTTTTGTTAGGTAAAGGTACCGAAGCGTTTGCTTTACGCTTAATGCGTCGGCCGTCTTTCGACAGCTCGTCCATTTGCACCGGAGCAGAGAAGAGTGATGTGAGGGAAATCTTCTGCAGAGTCGGCATCGTCTTGGTCCTTCGACGGTAGGTGAACGAACGCTCTACCGAGCCACTTCAACTCACAAAATTTCAGCATCAAAGCTTCATTATTTCTCGCTTGTCCTCATATCATTCAACTTGAAGTTTACCCATATGGTAATGGTCCGCCCCTCATATTCTTGGACTTTTGTGGCTAATTATCGTTACTGTAGAGTCTAGGGTTGATACTGATCACGCCGCCACCCTCATATTGGAACTTGGCATGTTCCACGCAGCTAAAATCTTCCATTTTACCCCCATGAACCATAATTCGCAACACGCCGACGACGACGAAACTGCCACTTCTGAAGAGACCATGGAGGAAAGTACAACAAGCACTTCGCCTGGAGGCTGGGGCCCAAGTGACTTTCGAGGATGGGGCGTAGCTCCCATGAATGAACGGGGTCGAGAGACCCATATTTCTCGCTCTACGGCCCTCCGAAATTTACGTGCTGATTTTGTGCACGCCAATCTTACCTTCACCGGAAATCACCAGCGCGACACGGCTTTGGATAGCCTCGACACGAAACTTTGGGCTTCTGTTCAGTGTGAGTAGTCCTTAATAATATCGTCTGCTTCCTGTATTGATTGTTTCGTTCATCGATATTTCAGCTTATCGTTCTAGTGACGAGGCTCGTAAGGGTTCAAGCCCTTTCCCAACTTTTACCGGTCCTCAGGTCCTACAACGCCTCGAAGAAGTCAACGCGCTGTTAGCTTCTCGTACTCTCGAGCACCAATCGCTGAAGAATGATATTCTGGAGGTTTCTAACACGCTGTCTGAACTTCGGGCTCGTGAAAAGCAGGCGTCGACCGAGATCAAAGCTTTGCGTAATGCTCAACGTGAGCTGGAGGATTTAAAGGAGATTGCTCATGCTCGTTTATCGTAGTCTTGTAGCTGTTCGGTTTCGTCTCCCTCGTACTGAGTGTCTGTATTCCCAATCATCGCCGCGTAATAATCTACTGGTCTTGCTTCTTCAACATCATTGCTTGTATATGTGTGAATGATAGTGCTAAGTAGTACTGGCTATTTGGCCAGATATCGGGATTTGGCCAGATATCGGGATTTGGCCAGATATCGGGAACTGGCCATGTAAGAAGTGGATGCCCTTCGACGCTTTGTACGATGGACAAGTGCATTACATATATAAGTATGTGGCTTGATGACTTTCCTCACACTCAAGCAACATTCATGTCTCATTAGTAGAGAGTACATACCAGTAATACCTTGGATATCGAAAGAAGTATCGGTAACTGGCCACGTAAAGTACTGAAATCTTGAAAGATCGCTTACCGGTTACACTCTCAGTGTCTTTGCTTCCTGACAACCGTGGTCACTCTTCTTCGACGTGAATTTTACTATCTATTCAACTACATCGACATCATCCAATGTCTGGGAATCAGCCAGTAAAAGGTGAGCTTTGTATATTCATTGGCATAGTAAGCGCAAAGACATTATTGACGACTTTCTCGTGAACTGGCCACGTAGGGCGTCTCAAGTTCAATGTCAGCCTCGCCACGCTGACTCTACCTGGGGTGCAATATCACCACTTCAAAACCTTCAAACATCCGGATATAGTACCAGAACGACCCAGGGAATCTGAAACGGAGTCCGAAGTACTCACACCACAGCAAGCAGCTCGGAAACGTTACGAAGAAAGGTATATTCATCTTCAATCTTTTATAACTGAATGACGGACAAATATTTATAATAGGAACATTGTTCAACGACGCGAGAAGGCTCGAGAACGAATGGCAAAGTAAAGTCTCTGCCATTCTGCATACGGTGTTATTTCTTAGCATTCTCAGGCGTAGGTCACAGAATCGCGAAGGAGAACGGGAAAGACAAAGAGTACATGAAGAGAAATATCGTCAAAGGTCAGTCCTTTGAGTCTTCGAACTCTAGAGAAACTGGTATGTATTCTGAAGTTTCGACAGACATCGAGATGAACGTCGTTACCAGGAAGACCGGCGTCGTTCCCTGTGAGTTAGATTTTTGTCCGTCTTCAGCTGAATTTGTTATCCTGATGTCTGGCAGGCGATACATCGAGAATTTTGGCGCCAAAAGCTTTCATCATTATCTGCGCCGTCGTAACGGGCATTTACAGCGTCCAGATGACTATGTCAAGTCTTAGTTCCTGATATTACTTACTATGTATCTGTCGTTTCCTTCATATTTGGTGCAACAAGGGCAGAATTCGTGATATATTCATTGTGAAAGAACTCAGAACGGCGATTACATTCTATCCCTCATACCAGCCTCAACCAATCCTCGGCCTCTGAAAGATTATTCACTAGGCGCAAAGTGACGGGATCGTTATTGAGAGCCGCTTCGTCAAGTATGGCCTGGGCATGAGCGCTGATGAAAGAAATTGAGGAACACTTCAGCGGAGTAAGAAATCAAAACGACCCACGTAGATGAGACGACCCCAATGAATTTAGGCGATTGAATGGCCCAATAACGGTGTTCATTGGAAGTACGGTTAATCGGGATCTGTGCAGCATGCTGGGTTGGAGCGCTAGGTTCAGGCTCGAAGTGTTCCACATTATGACGAGAAGGGGGGGGGGTCATTGGAGGAGGTGTTTCAGGGCGACGAGAAGGTGAGTAAATACTGCCATCAATGAATCCAGGAGGATGGTGATGGAAGGCGCGACAATTCTTCTGCCATCCTTCTAAGGCCTGGGCCCAGGACTTGTAGCCCTTGTGTCGACTCCCTTTAACGTTCGTTACTCTGCCACTCGCATCGGCCCTATATGGATGAACGGGGAGGTCAATTCAAAATACAATGCACGCGAGTCAAGACTTACCAATCCTTGTAGCATCCTGGATTATCTCCAGCGTAAACATTATAATAAGGATACTGGCCTGTTTGGCCAGATCCGAAACCTGGGTTGGATGACTCGTAAATGTTCGGTCTGCAGGTGGGCATAGGAGCCATTCTGCAGTTGAGAAGCTGTTCGGCAAGTGCTGTGGAGGCGGTGAGAGACGAAGTAGATGATAAAGTAGGGGACAGCACAAAATCACTGTCGCCGTCTTCACTGTCGGACATGATGATTGTTGTTGTGTTCGAACTCATGTACACGTGCCGGTCGGACTTTCGTCTCTAGTCTGGGCTTAGTCCTTCATGCTTTATGTAGGATAGAATATGGGAGTTTCGATTGCTGACTTGTTATCTACTTACTCTCGTACCAGCATACAACGAAAAATGAGACAAAACGACACCCTCAACCCTGCCTAGTTCTCCTTCGAGTGCGAGGGCCCTGCTCTTCGGGTGGAGGAGATATTTTGCGTTTCCGAGAAGGCTGCCTGGATATTATTACAGCGTGAGGTGGATTATCAAAGACCGGAGCATTGTACTTACTTATTAGCTTTGAAAAGCCCATTTATGACCCAAGAGACATCTTGTAAAGCCGAGGTCCAGTCTTGAGAAGGCGCAGGAAGACGTTGACGCCACCAAAATAAGCACATGAGCACGACAAGAATCCCGCATTGACCTGGCCGATTGAGCATAGACCAATCGCCATCGTCGCTTTCGTTGATCACAAGGCGACCCGTGGCATTGTCGCGTTCCCTCCAGGTCGGATTGATCATAGACCACCAGATCCACCACTCTGCGGAAAATTCGGATACTTCGCCAAAAAGGTTGTCAGGAGGGCCACGTAGCACCGGCTTTCTGTTCCGAAACCACCACGAAACAACAGACGGACGACCTGTAGCTGGAAATGTAGCAGACTAAATCTTTTCAATGAGTGAGATAAGCGAAAAGATCAATTAGAACGCACAGTTCCGATGGGATTGGAGAACTCGTAGTTCCGTTCCAAAGCAGCCCAGGCTTGAATGGTCGTGACCCACAAGTTATCCGACAGTAGATGCTCGGCCATTAGAGCATCGTACGCATCAGAAACCCATTTGGGCCAACCGGATTTGTCCACATTGTCATCCGACTCTTCTTGCATCCCATCGGATCCAGCTGGAGGCAAAGGGTCGTCGGTATGGGTACTTGGAGCATGTGGAGCGTCAGATGGAATAGGTGAAGGGTGGGTTGACTTGACGCCGTCTAGACCGTCGGATGGAGTTGGAGACAAAGGGTCATTGGTGTTGGAACTTGGAACATGTAAAAGTTGAACGT
>JANVFP010000056.1:22500-136921 GCA_027919835.1 Lentinula raphanica
TCAATAACATAACAAAGTGTGTTGAGTAGTCAGTAAGTAAGTGTGTTGCCAGTGTGTTGTTGAGTGTGATAAAACATATTGTGTGAATGTTGTAGAGTGTGTTAGTTGTGAAGTATGTATGTTATAGAGACTGTGCTAAGTGTATTATATGTATCATTAACATAACAAACAAAAACTGTGTCAAGTGTGATGATGAGTATTGAATATTAGAGAGATATTATAGAGAGTGTATTAAGTGTGATATTGAGTGTTGTAATGTTATAGAGAGCATATTGAGTGTGTTATGTACTGATGATCAATAACATAACAAAGCATGTTGAGCAGTCAGTAAGTATGTTGTTGAGTGTGACAAAAAGTACTGTGACTGTGTTGATAGGTATATGGTACATTGAGTGATAAAGTGAACCTGCCCTTAAGTTGAGTAGTGATAACAGTGGTAAGGTGTTGTTGAGAGTGAGCCTGCCCTTAAGTGAGCCTGCCCTCAGGTGTGCACTGTTGTGAAGTGTATTAGCATTGCATGCATTGTATCATAACTCATCATAACTCATCATTATCATCATAGACCTGCCCTTAAGTGAGCCTGCCCTTAAGTGCGAGAAAAGACGTTCAATGAACTTGATGACTACATATTTACATCATTGAAAGCAAAATTCCATCATTGAAACCAAGTTCAGACTGTGGTAAACAATACGGCCCAAAGACCTGTTTGCCGTAGGTGATTACTCAAATATTATGGTAGTGGGCTACTTAATCCAACGTTCACAGCTTGGAACCATCGAGATGACTCCGACGGTGTGCTGAAGCAACCAAAGCTAATATCTTTGGAATGCCGTTGCACCTTTCGTGAGTATGCACCTTTAGAGGAATACCGGATATACTGTCCATATATTCTCATTACGAGTAAAGGCCCTCACTCTCATCCAATTCCACTCCCCGAGAAGACGCCAAGGGTGGTCAAAACTGAGCTTGACTCTCTGTTCAAGCAGCTCGAGGTCGATCTTGCAGACCAACGCCTAGAAGATTCTTAAGGCATCCTATCTTACAGTCATTCTTGTCAACTCGCTATCCTATGCTCCGTAATCCTATGCTGAGTGATCTTCATATCTCACTCTCCAATCGAAGTCACTTGAAGGTATACATTGAGCATGCAAAGAATACTCATTTTCCAGAGGGGACTGGATGGAAAGGTACATTACCAACTCTGCTGGCAAGGTGTGTTCACTAACTCCTTTTGGCATAGGTCTTTTACATTTCAAACAGCAGCAGGATACATTGCTAAAGCCTGAGGAGCACTATCTTCGAGTAGCCTTTGAGATACCCTCTGACAAGTTGACCGAGGATGACTACGATTCCAATGTCGAATGTGCAACTAATTTGCGCTCACCTTTACGCATTGTCATCTGTATGACTTCTTCAGCAAGTCAGCGGTTCATAACAGCATCATATCTACAGAGTGATATTGCATTCAAACAGATCGTGGGGTTCTATGAATTTGAGATAGCTGCTCTAGACCGTAATTCCAATACGAGTAAGTATTGATCTTTGCAAAATCTTGAGCATTCTGATTGATATATTCTCCAGACTTCACCTTCTGTTGGATCTACCTTACCCATCAGACTGCAGAGGCTCACCGCTTGGTGTTGAATAAGATAAACGAGGTCCTGGTGAATGACACAGGGAGGGGACTTCAGTTCTGCCACATCCACGGTCATGATTCCCAAGATTATAGCTCTGGGTTGATTCTAAACTGGGTTGTTGACCAGCATTGTGGCCAAGCTAAGGGTAGGAACCCTTTATTCCTTGTATCTCCTGGTCCATTTGTTGAGCGACTTGAGCAGATTCTTCAGGTATTGGACTTTTTGTTCAGGATTTTGCAAAAGAACTCCCGCCTAGTTTCGACTTCCATGAAACACAGCGTATCATTCAAACACTCAGCTCATATGATCATCTACGATGATTTCTTACTCTTTGTACCACTCATCTGTACCGAAATATCCGAGAACGTTCAGTTTCTGAGAACGTTCGGAATGCCATGCGGAGTTTGATATGCGTTACTCATGACGACTGGGATGGTACGTTGGAGATGATTCAAACACTTGGTGGTAGGGAGGGCTATAGTTGGTGAACCCACTTTTTCTGCTCCTTTATGGCTAACACTTATCCGTTCACCTACAGACTGGGTCGATGATAAGGAAAGCTGCAAATTTGCGTTCCCGGCCATGTGCTGGTCAAAAAGTTTCATACCACTCGATATCATCAGCAAAATCACTCTGTCTTTGGAGTGCAGTTCCTCTTGATTACACATTGGGTGCTGAGCATGGTTACACAGAATCGTGAAGACTTTGGAGTTCAAGAGTCTTATGCTAGTAAACATCATTATGAGAATGCTGTCAAAAATACAAAATGCAAAGGTGTGTGAAGGTTTTTTCTGCCTTGCAAAACACTCAGTTGTACCTCCTTTAGCCCACTCGAGAACACGAAACTTGATGCAGGAGGATAGCAGAATTCAGGCTCACAATACCAAGATCGTCAATCTTCTTGAGAAATGGAAACACGCACATGCGCAGGTTACCCACTGTGCTCAGTCTCTCAATCCATTGGCAAGCTCATCGAATTTCACTCCCAGTCCGGAGGACATTGCTGCATATGAGAAGGCAATGAAGAAGTCTGATCAAGTGCAAAAGGTGTTTGAAGCTCAAAGAAGGGTGGGTCAGTCCTTAGGCAGTACAGGTTCAGGGAGGATTTGGCTTGTATTACCAGCAGGACTCGTAGGGTAACAACCAGTATCTAATACGCTGAACTTGGAAGCTTCCGGCGATCTATGGATATTCAACTGAGTATGAAAGCTTTGTGGCAATTGAAGTGTCCCCTATGTCTGAGTGTACGTGACACAGTTCGAGAAGATACGTATATTACAGCCCGTAGGTAAGGTGAACACTGTACTTATGCTACTATACCACCGATTTTTTCTTCTTCTGAGCTTGCTTTCGTTGCTGTCTTTTGATAGCTTCTTCAGCATCGTGGGTGCGTTGGTGGTGATCAATGACACGGTTTGGATCATTTTCGTGCCGTTCAAGAGCTTGAACTCCACGTAACGCTGATTGTGTTATTTGCACAGATGTGCCAAATCGCGTTACATCCTGAGGACTGGTTGATCTCATAGTGACATGATAATCTTTGTGGCCACGCCAGAAGATCTCCACCAGCCCTTTTGTCCTATTGAGAGTGGTCAATAATGATTATTAGAAGGCTACCCACTTACTTCGAAAAATCAAAGGCGATACCATACTCTGCAATAAGGAACTCCCCTCCCTTGATGTCACCATGGTCATGTTCTTCATTCAACTGCCATGGTTGACATTGACGGGGTTTGAATGCAGTCCACCACCAGCCATAGGTAATGTCTATTGCATCCCAGTCCCTATGGACGTAGTTGGCGAAATCACAATTGGTGATGGTGAGGGAATTGGCGAACGGTGTGCTACCAGGTTCACTGTTTGCCCACAGCTCCAAATCAGCGAAAGAGGGTATATGGTTTCTATAGCATAACATTAGTATTGGTAATGAACAGATCCCAGAACTTACTCGATGGCAAAGTTGCACAACCGGTAATATTCTTGAGGAAACAGAAGAGTGAGTCGGCTCGCGTATTGTTCGCCAACAAACGCAAAACCTTCACTTGCACGTGTATACCTGAAGAACAATGTTAGTCTATTATCAGCCAAATTTCTGAATTTTGGGGCTTACTCGCCGAGCACTCTTCTACGATTACTCACACTTCCCTGCTTTTTCACGGTATATCGAGTCAAATCTTTTTTTTTCACCTCGCGTCCCATGCCAGCCTGCAGCGTACATCTTTCCCGACTTCATTAACGCTGATGAAGTGACATCCTCTTGCTGTTCGTGAGTGCGTACAGACAGCGCCGGTGACTGCTCTTTATCAACCTTGAGATTCTGCGACTGTAGTTTTCTCAGTGGCTAGTTAACTGCCGAAATCAACAATGATAGTTACAGCATTCAATGTTATTGGATTAACACTGTAGGTATAATCCATGATCAATTGGATAGCACTCGTAACGTGTTCCCTTTCATGTTCCAGGAAATGGTTCCAAGGTCTGTCAAGTTCTCTTGTTACACTTTCACATTTGAGAGTTTCAGATCACTCACGTCACTTTCATCTGCCATAAAAAATCAAGTGTGTCTTCGTTCACTCCAATATGAAGGCCAACTTCATGGATGAACGTTGTCTGTGCAACTGGGAATTGAGGATCACTAGATTCGAGAGGGGCTTTTCTAAGCTGTTCTAGCTCCTTCAGGATTCTTATATATTCCACGCGCATGCCAGGTTGGGTTGGGTATAGTGTAACTGGAATTCCGAGATATTTCTGTAGAAACTGTACCACAGTCAAGGTGTGTATGCTAGGCATGAATCGCCACACCTTTTCAAGTTTTTCCCATGTACTGTCTTGAAAGTTTTCATCTTTATGCAGGATTTGATCTCTGAGCTCTTGGATTATTGCTCGTTGTTTCATTGATTCATCTACCAACGCCTGATGTCTTTCTTCAACTGATGCCTCGATCTGAGCCTGAATCTGTTCATCCCGGGCATGATGTTCGGCCTCCATCTCTTCCTGTTGAAGCTGCTGGCGAAGTTCTTCATCGGCTTCATCCCGTTCGCGCTGTCGATGATGCAACCTCTTTCGGTTGTTGGCTGTTTGATTACGGGACTGGTAGTACATCAGCTGTAAAATTCTCAAAGGAATGACCAAATTCTGACCTATGTGATTGTTGTTCCTCATGATCCACCTCTGATGGTGTAGATTTCGATTGGATAGTGTCTTCCTCTTGCATTTTGTACCAAGGTGAAGGTAAAGTCCAACAAGATAACACTTACATAAAGACTTGCATTTTTATATGATAGTTCCCACGTCTTTCTTGTTCATTCACGTCGTCCATCATCCATGTCTCTCTCACAATAAAAGTCCATGATGACCTGAGGCTGCTGCCCGGCGAATTTCTTGAAAATGGGATGAGTAGGAGAAGCTTGGTGCGTTGTCTTGAGTTTTTCCGCTGATGCCCAACAACTAATATATCACCTCCTGTCCATTATTCATTATCCATCTCATACCTTGAATTCTGCTGCAGTTCCTCGCTGAACTCGCGTTTTTGAGAAGAGCTTGCTGTAGTCTCTTGCAGGACTCGCGGCTAACGCTATAGCCCTGGTGATAGTTCTCCATTTTGGCACAGATCCAAGAGGACAACAACGAGGAATGGACAACAGAGACAGGCTGAGAAAATGACGACGACGAGGAAACAATGACGATGGCAAGGAACAAACAACAGCGACGAATGAACAATGGTGACGAATGAACAATGGTGACGAATGAACAACAGCGACGAATGAACAACGGCGACGAACAGACGACAGTGAGGAACGCTCATCCTCCTCCCTCTTTTAATGCCTTCCGCCTTCTCAACGATAGGTTCTCAGTTTAAAATCTCTGCCTATCCCAGAACCGGAATCTCTGCCACTTCTTCCACCACCACCACCTCCATCCAAATCACTCGAACAGCTCTCGGAGCCACCCAAGAGACGCTCGTCGATCACCTTTGCCTTTACCGTTGCCATCGAGCAACGCTTTAGTATGCCCAAGGGTAAGGCAAAGCAGGAGCTGTTGGCAGACGAACCAGTATGTTCATCCATTCTTCCCCTCTCGCACTCTGTACAATATCCCTCCTTTCTAGCCAAAACCACCCCACAAGTCACGTAGCTTGTCCCACGTACTCTCACTCACAACACCTCCTTCGCTTACCCCAAGCTCCAGTACGAAATCTAAAGGAAAGCTTGTAGAGAAGCATCTACCTTTTCCGCCACCACCTACACCGCCAGCGAAAGATCCAGCATCGTTCTTGTCACCTTCTCGTACCTCACTACCCTCGCCCGCCATCTCGGCGTCGACCACGTCATCTGCAAAATTGAAAAAAGAAAGGAAGGACAAGGACAAGGCTAGGAAGACAAAATTCACAATCGGCGGCGATAATGATGACGCTATCGAAGCTCTTCCGGTTCCGCCACCACCAGTTGCTCTCGCCCACTCCCCTCGCTCACAGCGACCCCCGCTGATGCGAAGAAACGGGGGATACTCAGGAGTGGATGGTTACATGTCAGAAAACACAATGGTCTTGAGCAGTAGTGTCTCTGTCAAGGCAAGATCCCAACGTCGGTGGACGCTTGCTCTTGCAATGACCTCTGACGGTTTGTCAGATGAGGTGTTTGTGGAGAAGGTGGAACGTTTACGGCGGGACTCTATCCAAGTCAATGGCAAGAACGATTCCAGCTGATGTTGTAAAGATACTTTAAAACAAGCTGTGAACTTCACGGTGGTGTATTGTAATCCATATCGTGAACTTCACAGTGCACTAAAAAGTTCACCGGGGCTGCTGGAATAGCTCCGGGAACCTGCTAAAAATTGCCGGGGGCCCTCATATAATTCCGAGAGGTCTGTAGATTATTTCCTTTTTGGGTATATTATTTAAATAAATGTATATAGGTAAATAAAATATATATAAAATCAGTAAAATACGCAAAAATTAGGAGAAAAATGATTTGCTTAAAAAAAAGGAAAAAATAACCTGATTGATACATTGCCTTTTTTGGTAAGAATATATATAGGGTCCAAATAGGTCCCTAAAAATATGGGAAAAATCATAAATAACCCAAAAATATACACAGTAGGCATAAAACAATTCTATTATTAGAAGACATATGTCTAGGGTATATATTGGTGCCTGATAATAGAAAAATGTCATATGGAATCCAGAATTAGCTAACACAGGGCACTGATTACCTCAGGCACATCAAAACTACTCAAAAAGGAAATTGGTCTAAAAATAGAACTTGATGTCATCTTGTAGTAAAAAACCTGAAAAAATTATAAAAAATATTGAAAAAATTCAGGGGTGCCTCATTGTCCCTGAAAATGCAAAATAAAAAAAAATATGCGACAAATGTAAAAAATTTTATCACTCCAAATCATACTAGATCCTCTAATCATTCAATATATCTGATGCACAAGCTATTTTTAGCACCCCCAGTACCCTCAGGCACCTAGAATAGCTTATATCATTCAATATATTCAGCATACTCAATGCTTATTATACTTAACACACTTAACAATGAAAAATCTTAGAATAGTATTCATGTGTATTCTACTCAACACACTCAACAATGAAAAACCTCGAAACAGTGTTCATGTGTATTATACTTAACATACTCAACACAATTAACAATGAAAAAACTCAGAACAGTGCTCATGTGTGTTACACTTAACACACTTCATCAATCAATGTAATATACTTAACAATCAAAAACTCGGAGTAGTGTTATCACACATTATACTTAACACACTTCATCAGTAAGTATAACATACCTTCAATAAGACATTGTTATACTATAACGCACTTATAACAACGAGTTTTGGGCGCTTATGGGCGCTTATTTGGTGTTTTTCAGTCGAAATTCATTAATAGCTCACTCAATAATTTTTGTGTGGGCTCTATATTGTGTCAGGATGTTGTCTATATCATATTCCTCTAGATATAATTTGGAGAACTCGAAAATACAGCCTGTGTGGCTAGCTATACTATAATCTTTTGTGATATAACAGTGTTTTATGTAAATGACAGTGCATACACCCATGGTATGAAGTCAAACTGCTGCTGGGTCATGAAAAGAGTCATCCTACAACTTATTCTATGCTAACTCTATGTGATACAGCCAAGAGATCTGTAATGGGGGTCATTGAATATGACATCTATTGTTACATGTAAGTATAGACATCTATAGTGTACATGAAACATGTACATGTGTATCACGGTGTCCAACCTTTATGATAGCTATCTGAATCATGTACAGACACTGCCAGTAGACTGTAGGAGTCCTTTCCTGATGGACCAGCATCAGTATACTTGCATTACATGGACATATGCATTGGCATTTATATAAAACACTGTTATATCACAAAAGATTATAGTATAGCTAGCCACACAGGTTGTATTTTCGAGTTCTCCAAATTATATCTAGAGGAATATGATATAGACAACATCCTGACACAATATAGAGCCCACACAAAAATTATTGAGTGAGCTATTAATGAATTTCGACTGAAAAACACCAAATAAGCGCCCATAAGCGCCCAAAGCTCGTTGTTATAAGTGTGTTATAGTATAACAATGTCCTATTGAAGGTATGTTATACTTACTGATGAAGTGTGTTAAGTATAATGTGTGATAACACTACTCCAAGTTTTTGATTGTTAAGTATATTATATTGATTGATGAAGTGTGTTAAGTGTAACACACATGAGCACTGTTCTGAGTTTTTTCATTGTTAAGTGTGTTGAGTATGTTAAGTATAATACACATGAACACTGTTCTGAGAGTTTTCATTGTTAAGTATGTTATGTGTGTTAAGTATAATACATATGAACACTGTTTTGAGGTTTTTCATTGTTGAGTGTGTTGAGTAGAATACACATGAATACTATTCTAAGATTTTTCATTGTTAAGTGTGTTAAGTATAATAAGCATTGAGTATGCTGAATATATTGAATGATATAAGCTATTCTAGGTGCCTGAGGGTACTGGGGGTGCTAAAAATAGCTTGTGCATCAGATATATTGAATGAATAGAGGATCTAGTATAATTTGGAGTGATAAAATTTTTTACACTTGTTGTGTATTTTTTTTTATTTTGTATTTTCAGGGACAATGAGGCACCCCTGAATTTTTTCAATATTTTTCATGATTTTTTCAGGTTTTTTCCTACAAGATGACATCAAGTTCTATTTTTAGACCAATTTCCTTTTTGAGTAGTTTTGATGTGCTTGAGGTAATCAGTGCCCTGTGTTAGCCAATTCTGGATTCCATATGACATTTTTCTATTATCAGGCACCAATATATACCCTAGACATATGTCTTCTAAAAATAGAATTGCCTACTGTGTATATTTTTGGATTATTTATGATTTTTCTCCATATTTTTAGGGACCTATTTGGACCCTATATGTATTCTTACCAAAAAAGGTAATGTATCAATCAGGTTATTTTCTCCTTTTTTGAGCAAATCATTTTTCTCCTAATTTTTAAGTATTTTACTGATTTTATATATATTTTATTTACCTATATACATTTATTTAAATAACATAACCAAAAAGGAAATAATCTACAGACCTCTTGGAATTATATGAGGGCCTCCCGGCAATTTTTAGCAGGTTCCCGGAGCTATTCCAGCAGCCCCGGTGAACTTTTTAGTGCACTGTGAAGTTCACGGTATGGATTACAATACACCACCGTGTTACGACCATAATACTCGGAGCTCCGTCGGAGCTTCATTCGGCGGTTGGACTTAGAGATTTCCTGAATCTCTCTAGTCATGCCTAGCAGTGTCCGCCTTGTCCCTCCTTCCGATTCCGTCGGCGCATCGGTCTGGTCTTATACTTGATTATGATCTTATTGTTTTATTCTCTGACAGCTCAGCTGACCTTTATATTGATTTACTTTACAATAGCTTATTGTCTTTCTCACCTCCGATGCTGTAGTACCGAGATGTGTATCGTCTTATTGTACTTTAGATTAGACTGACTATCCGTACAGTATATAAGGAGCCTGTACATACTTACATACCTCAGTTTTAATATCAACTTGGATTACCTCGTTAACGTTAACACTCACCTCTGTACTCTCAGTGTCGTCTTGATCGCTGATCATCGCCGACTCCGAACCTCCGTCGGACTTCGTACACGTCGTACTCGTCCTCCTCTGCTCTCTTGGTTGAACACAGTAACGTGGCGAGGGTGTTGCTCAATAACAACACTAACGTTCAACAATCCTCTGTGTCTCTGATCGGAGTTCCGACTCCGTCGGTGGCACGGTCCTAACAGTATATTAAAACTTATCTCGTCAACGTTGCACTGATTCATCTCTATTCCATATGGATCGCACTCAACGAACACTACGGGCTCAAACTCGTGCTGCTCGTCGTCCTCGTACTCCTTCTCCCACTCGGGATGAAGAAAATCCTTTTGTCGCAAATGCTCAGGCTTTGACAGCTTTCAACAAATCTATCTCTGCAGTTGGTAACCGGAGACCGCGCATTTCTGCGTTCGGTCCCGCTCCTGTTCCTCTTCCGACGGTTACTACTGAAAATGTTCGCGGTGTTTCGGAATCTACGGAGTATGTCTATCAGACTGCTATTCTGCCTAGTGGTGAACACGTTCGTGTATTAACTCCAAAAGCTAAACGAGTTATCGAAGGTGAACCTGTTCCTCCACTACAACCACCTCCTACTCCGTCTCGTGCAGCTGCTAGACCTACCCAAGTTCCTTCTCTACCCGGACATTCGCAAGGTAGTCATCATTCCAGAGATCCGGAACCTCGACGTGATCCTCCGTCGGATCCGCCGGGCTTTCCGCCAGGTTTCCCTGGTGATGAACCGGATGATGAAGGACCTCCCGATGGCCCGAGACGTGATCCTCCTGAAGGTCCACCAGATGATGGTCCTCCTGAGGGTCCTCCCGGACGCCCTGGCGACGATCGAGATCCTCCTGACCCACCTCCAATCCACCTCCGTCGGTTCGAAGTCGCTCTTCGAGCTCTTCTCGTTCGTCAGATAATTTGGCTCTTAATGCCTTGATGTCCTTCAACGACACTCTTGCGGATTTCACATCGGCCTTACGTCCAAAGGAGTCGGAATCGGACTCCGGAAAGACGAAGGTCAAAGACCCTGAACCATTTGATGGTTCTAACCCCCGAAAACTCAAATCTTTCCTGGTATCTTTGTCTTTGGTATTCATTGATCGTCCGAACTATTTCACTGATCAGCGGAAAATCAATTACGCCTTGTCATACTTGACCGGTGCCGCTCGTGAATGGTTTGAACCGGACATCTTGGATCCGAATGTCAAAGCTCTACCTGCTTGGACCATGTCATACGCTGCTTTAGTCCAGGAGCTGCAGGAAAACTTTGGTTTGTACGATGCGCAGGGTGAGTCCGAAGATAAACTCGGAACCCTTTGGATGCGCAACGACAAAAAGGTCGGAGCGTACAATATCAAGTTTAACACTCTGGCTGCTGCCTCCGGTTGGGATGTGAACGCTCTCCGATGGGCGTATCAGAAAGGACTAGCACCCTGACTCAAGGACGAAATTGCTCGTATGCCGGAACCTCGGACTCTCTCCGAATATCGGAGAGAAGTGTTACGGTTGGATAACCGTTACTGGCGCAGAGAAGAAAAGAAGAAGCGGGAAAGTCATCGGTTTTCGGAGCCTTCGGACCCAAAGAAAGGGAAGAAGGATGGCAAGAAACCGGTACCGTTTAATTCCTCTCAGAACTCTGGTGCTAATCAGTCCTCTTCGTCCTCTGGTTCGAACTTTAACAATCAAAAGAAGTTCGGTAATTCCAATAACAACAAAGGCAACTCTGGCAACAAGTTTCCGAAGAAATCGATCGCAGACAACCTCGGCTCCGACGGCAAGCTCACTCCTGCGGAACGGGAACGTCGTAAGAAGTTTAATCTCTGTCTTTTCTGCGGACAAGGTGGTCATGTCCTTAAGGACTGCCCCCGAAAGAAGTCTAAAGAAAATGCTGCTAAAGGCAGAGCTGGCGTTCTCGAGGATGTAGCTGAAGAAGAAGAGATTCCAGACTCTCCGTCGGAGGAACCAGAAAAATAGTCCGCAACTCCTGTCCCTCCGCACGAAGCAGGAGTTGCGTTGACCTGGTTCGTGCTTTACCAGAGGTGCTAACTCTCAACGCGTCCGCTCTTTCTAATCTCAAGAAATCTTTCATCATACCTCTGTCTGCTAAAATCTCTACTATTACTTCTGATTACATTTCCATCTCTTTTGATTCTTTACTTGATTCCGGTTCTACTGATTGTTTTATTGATACTTCATTTGTTCGCCAAAAAAGAATTCCGACAAAACCTATCCTTACTCCGATCAATCTCCGATTATTTGATGGTTCACTTTCTCCGACTCCGATCTCGGAATACGTTTCGTTATCGGTAGTTTTTCCTTCAAACGAGCAACTACCTCTGGACTTTTATGTCACACCTTTGGATTCTTCTTGTAAAGCAGTTTTAGGATATAGTTTTCTCTCCTGCTGCAATCCGTCGATTGACTGGGTAGCGAAAACAATTACAATCCGAACCACTGATCCAGTTTTATCACAGACGTCTTCTTCTGAGATACCCTCCGACGGATCGGAGGACTCAGAAAATCTTGATCCGACTCGATACCCTCGGTCACCTCCAGATGATCCTCTTCCTACAAGAGCTGGTCGATCTGCCTTCACCTCCCGTTCTCGTTTGAAACCTCGTCCTCTTTCGGACAAATTTCCTTTCGAACCATTGTATACTTATCCCTCCATTGTTCAAATGGCTTCAAAACTGGAATACTCCGGAGTCGATATAGCCTTGGTCGGTGCTACGGTTTTTCATCATGCCTGCAAGATGTCTGGTATGGAACCCCTTCTACTCTACGCTGTACACTCCGAAGTGGCGGCTAGAGCCTCTCAACCAGCACCGCCGACGGCGACGTCGGACTCTAAATCTCCTCCTATTCCTGAAGCTTATCGGGATTTCGCTGATGTCTTCGACGAAGTCGAGTCAGAAGTGCTCCCAGAACATAGGTCTTACGACCTGAAGATTGATCTGGAGGAAGGTGTGGAACCTCCGATCGGAAGAATTTACCCTCTCTCCCCTCGTGAGCTGGAAGCTCTACGAGAATTCATCGACAAACAGTTGGTTAGCGGAGCTATTCGGCCTTTGTCTTCTCCTCATGGAGCTCCTGTTCTCTTTGTTCCGAAGAAGGATGGCTCTCTCCGACTCTGCGTCGACTTCCGAGGACTAAACCGCATCACCAAAAAAGATCGGTATCCTCTCCCACTCATTTCCGATTTGCTTGACGCCCCGAAAAAAGCGAAAATCTATACGAAGTTGGATCTCGCTCATGCTTATCATCTCGTTCGGATCGCCGACGGAGACGAATGGAAGACCACGTTCCGAACCCGATATGGGTCTTTCGAATGGCTGGTCATGCCGTTTGGTCTTACCAATGCTCCTGCTGTGTTTCAACGTTTCGTCAATGATATCTTTGCTGACTTACTCGATGTCTGTGTTATAGTCTATCTTGACGATATCCTCATCTACTCCGACGATCCGACGGCGCATGAGGAGCATGTCAAAGAGGTTCTTCGACGTCTTCGCAAACACAAACTTTTCTGCAATCCGGCGAAATGTGAATTCGGAATTGATACGGTTGAATATCTTGGGTATATTCTCTCCCCCGACGGACTTTCCATGGCCGAGGACAAAATCAAGGCTATCATCGATTGGCCGACGCCAAGGAAGGTTAAGGACATCCAGTCCTTCCTAGGTTTTGCGAATTTCTATCGTCGTTTTATTCACAATTACAGTGATATCGTCGTTCCGATGAACCGACTCACTCGGAAGGATACTCCATGGGTCTGGACTTCGGAATGTCAAGATTCCTTCGATACGCTTAAGCACGCTTTCACTCATGCCCCTATTCTTTCTCATTGGGAACCTGATAAACCTCTTATTGTCGAAACAGATGCGTCGGATTATGCTCTAGCAGCTATCTTATCCATCGTCGGCGCCGATGGAGAAATTCATCCAGTGGCCTTCCTTTCTCGCACTTTCCATTCTGCTGAATTGAACTATGACACTCATGACAAGGAATTGCTAGCTATCTTCGAAGCTTTTAAAGCTTGGCGGCATTACCTTGAAGGTTCGGGCACTCCGATCGACGTCGTTACTGATCACAAGAATCTGGAGTACTTCTCCACTACGAAGATTCTTACCCGACGGCAGGTCCGATGGTCCGAATACCTTCATCAGTTCAACTTCGTTATCCGTTTCCGTCCTGGAAAACTCGGTGCAAAACCTGACGCTATGACTAGACGATGGGACGTCTATCCCAAAGAGGGGGATATCGGCTACGCGCAAGTTAATCCTCACAATTTTAGACCCATATTCACTAATGATCAACTCACCACATCACTTCGTGCTACCTTCCTTGAAGGTCCTGTTCTTTGAGCGTCGGTTGTTATGGACTTTGAAGCAGTTCATCAATCGATCCGAGAACATTACTCCTCCGACGGCGAAGCGATGGCGGGATTGAAGTTGGTCGACGATCCTTCTAACCTCCGATGGACTATGGGTTTAGATGGTCTCTTGCGTTTGGATGGTCGAATCTACGTTCCGAACTTCGGAGATCTCAGGTTGCAGATCCTCCGATTCTTTCATGATCATCCTCTCTCTGGCCACTTTGGTCAGAATCGGACTCTCGAAGCTGTATGTCGTCAATATACCTGGCCAAAGGTACGAGAATTCGTTAAGGACTATGTTTCGTCTTGTACGATTTGCGGTCGGAATAAACCCCATCGGCATCGTCCCTACGGACTTCTCAAACCTCTCCCTGTGCCTTCTCGTCCTTGGGATTCAATCTCAATGGATTTTATCGAACAACTTCCTGACTCCAACGGCTACACCGCTATCTTGGTCGTAGTCGACCGTGCTTCCAAGCAAGCTATCTTCATTGCCTGTGACGACAAAATCACCTCCGAACAATTGGCGCAACTTTTCGTTATTCATGTCTTCTCTAAACATGGTGTTCCGAATCATGTTACCTCCGACCGAGGATCGGAATTCATTTTGGCGTTTTTCCGAGCTTTAGGTCAAGCTTTGTCGATGGAATTGCACTATACGTCTGGTTATCATCCGGAAGCTGATGGTCAAACCGAACGAGTAAACCAAACTCTGGAGCAGTACATCCGGATCTATTGTTCTTATCAACAGGACGACTGGTCATCCCTTCATCCGATTGCGGAATTTGCTTATAACAACGCTCCTAACGCTTCTACTGGTCTTACTCCGTTCTTTGCTAACAAAGGCTACCATCCGGACATCACAGTCCGACCGGAGATTGATATTCGCTCCGACTTAGCCAAGGATTTCGTTGTTAATCTTGATGAGCTTCATACTTTTCTACGTGATGAAATCACTAATGCTCAAAAGAAATACAAGGAACAGGCTGATCGAAAACAAATTCCTCCGCCGGAGTTCTCTGTCGGATCGGAAGTCTTCATTCTAGCAAAATACATTAGATCCACTCGACCTACAGCGAAGTTTGCAGAGAAGTATCTTGGACCTTTCACGGTTCTTGAGAAGATCGGCTCTCTCTCATACAAGATACAACTCCCCGATTATCTTCGTCGCATTCATCCTGTTTTCCACGTCTCACAACTCGAACCCTCCTATCCGAATCCGATTCCGAATCGGACCCAAACACCTCCACCTCCGATAGAGGTTGAAGGTGAAGTCGAGTATCTCGTTGCTGAAGTACTTGATTCAAAGCTGGACTGTCGGTTTAAACGTTGTCCCCTCCGGTACTTCATTAGATGGTCTGGTTATGAAGGCACCGATGAGGAGTTCTCTTGGGTTGCTGCAGACGACATTCATGCCGACGAACTCATTCCGGCTTTTCACCTCCGATATCCAGACAAACCCGGACCTTTGACTTAGCTATGTGTTCAATTTTATATCATTGATTTAGCTTCTGTTTTCATTGTTGTACTAACACTACACTTCGGTGTATTTTATTCAACACTCTCGGTATTTATACTGATTGAGTATAAACGCGATGATAGCAAACTGAGCGTTTATATTTTTTCTTAAATTTTTCTAAGTCCATCCCGACGGATTTCCGTCGGTTTTATCGTCATTTTCATTACTATATCTACTTTACTATTATTCTCTCAGTTGGACTTCACAGTTAACAAGTTTTAGTATATACAAATTGGACTTCAAGAAAAAACCAAGAAATTTATATACAACAAGTTTTATTTATTAAAGTCCTACTCCTCAGCCTCCTCCGCCTTCCTCTTCTTTCCTTCCCGGACCTTCCGACGGCGTTCCTCCTCTTCGGCTTCCTCTGCTTCGCGTTGGAGCCTTTCCTCCTCCGCTTTGCGAGCCGCTTCCACTTCCTCCTTTTTTCTCTCCTCCGCCTCCTCCTCTTCGCGTCGGCGCCGATTTTCTTCTATCCGTCGTTGAGCTTCCTGTAATGCAGCTTCGTCGGCCTCCGCCTCTCGTCGACGACGTTCGGCGGCTGTCTCTTGGGTGCGGGGAAGGAAGATGACGAGTTCCTCCTCCCGACCGATGGTGGTGGTCGTGGTGATTGTACTAACGTTCGGCTGAGATCGGGACATGATGTAAGAGGGAAAATTTTGGCTAAGTCCCTCATTCACCTTCGGCTTTTATACTTTCGGATCGGCGCACGGACCATGCTACTTTAGGGCCGGTCGATTCGCGTTTGGATTTGAGACCACCATCAAAACGTTTTTCCAAATCGGGCACCCCGATTCCATCGTTCTAGAATCGGACCGACGGAGTCATGTGATCGGATCAACCTAGTCATCTGATCGTGGTGATGGTGTCATCGGCTTTCGAGGGCTCAAGCCTAAGAGGGGGATACTGTTACGACCATAATACTCGGAGCTCCGTTGGAGCTTCATTCGGCGGTTGGACTTAGAGATTTCCTGAATCTCTCTAGTCATGCCTAGCAGTGTCCGCCTTGTCCCTCCTTCCGATTCCGTCGGCGCATCGGTCTGGTCTTATACTTGATTATGATCTTATTGTTTTATTCTCTGACAGCTCAGCTGACCTTTATATTGATTTACTTTACAATAGCTTATTGTCTTTCTCACCTCCGATGCTGTAGTACCGAGATGTGTATCGTCTTATTGTACTTTAGATTAGACTGACTATCCGTACAGTATATAAGGAGCCTGTACATACTTACATACCTCAGTTTTAATATCAACTTGGATTACCTCGTTAACGTTAACACTCACCTCTGTACTCTCAGTGTTGTCTTGATCGCTGATCATCGCCGACTCCGAACCTCCGTCGGACTTCGTACACGTCGTACTCGTCCTCCTCTGCTCTCTTGGTTGAACACGGTAACGTGGCGAGGGTGTTGCTCAATAACAACACTAACATTCAACAATCCTCTGTGTCTCTGATCGGAGTTCCGACTCCGTCGGTGGCACGGTCCTAACACACCGTGAAGTTCACAGCTTGTTTTAAAGTATCTTTACTGCTACAGGTGACGATTCACCGGAAAGCAAAAGCCGGAGTGTAGAAGGTGTAGGTGGGTTCAGAGGTTGGGAGTTTGGTTTTCTGGACCCTGATTCTGATGATGATAGGGATGGAGAGGAAGAAGGGTATGAGTACGACTTGGAGGTGTTTGGTCCTGGTTATACAGCAGCTGGGAGGTCCATGCTAAATCTACCTCGCTCGGTGTCAACTCAGTCGTCTGTAAAGTTTTCCGGCTCACATCTTCTGGATGACGGCAAGGAACGGACGACGGCGAGGAATAAGGATGACGGCGACGAACAGACAACGGCGACGAACGGACGACGGTGAGGAATAACGAGATGATATGATTTGAGGGGTCAGGATATTGTTGAGGACCTCAACCAGATCCTGACCCCTCAAATCATCCTATCCCTCCTTCTCCTTCCATTCTTCCCTTCCTCTTCTCCTTCTTCCTCTCCTTTCTCTTCCTCTTCCTCTTCATCTTCCACTTCCTATTCCTATTCCTATTCCTACTCCTCTCCATCAACTCACCATTAAACATAACATGCCTTAAATTCTGCTGCAGTTCCTCGCTGAACTCGCGTTTTTGAGAAGAGCCTGCTGTAGTCTCTAGCAAGACTCACGGTTAATGTCCTCTTAACTCTATACCTAATCATTCTACCCCTCCTTCTCCTTCCATTGTTATCTCTTCCTCTTCTCCTTCTCCTTCTTCATCTCCTTCCTCTTCCTCTTCCTTCTCCCTCTTCCTCACCTCTCTCTGCCTCCCATTCCATTCCACTCTACCCTCTCCCTTACCCCGCCTTCATCCATCATCAGGTCAACTTGGTGGGGTACGAGTGACGTTGAGCTTTTCTGAACGGTCGGCAGGTCGTCGTCGACAACGATGACAAGTACAATGACAATGGGGACCAGTGAACATGAGGAGGGTATGACAGCTGATACTGTAAAGCTTTTGTAAAAAGACCTGATGAGTTATCCAGGAGCTTTTGAAAATAGTTGTGACGACACAGAGGGGGCTCCAGAAATGGCTCCGGGGGGTGGGCATGCCTGTCACCACCTGTCACATCTGACCTATATTTACTGTTTTGGGTAATGAATAATTATCCAGATATTAAATAAGCGGTACATTTGTAAAAAATCCTGATAAACTATAAAAATTCAAAAAAACCCAAAAAAACCTAATTAGGTCAAATCGGGGTATGTAAACAAAATAGCCTTATATGGTAAAAAATGCTGTAGGATCTATCTAGGTGCTAAAAATAGCCAAAAAAATCACTAAAAATGCTAAAAATATGTAGGGATGGTATATAGCCTATTGCAGATCCAGGCATCCGAAAATTACCAAAAAAGGAAATTTTTCATGATGATGTCATCTTGTAGCAAAAAATCTGAAAAAAATCCTAAAAATAGTCAGAAAATTCGGGGGTGCCTTGTTGGCCCTGAAAATGCAAAATAAAAAAAAATACGCGACAAGTGTAAAATTTTTGTTACTCCAAATCATACCAAATCCACTATATAGTCAGTATATATAATGTATATGCTATATTTAGCATCCTAGTACCCTCATTAGGCTAAAAATAGAACTTAATCTCATCTGGTAGCAAAAAATCTGAAAAAATCATAAAAAATACTCAAAAAATTTAGGGGTACCTCATTGGCCCTGAAAATGCAAAATAAAAAAATTTACACGACACAATTGAAAAACAACATCATTCCAAATCTTATCAAATTTACTATATAGTTAGTATATATTATGTATATACTATTTATAGCATCCCTAGTACCCTCAATCACTTATATCACTCAAGAATCCTACCAAACTGACAACATTGAGTAAATGTAATGTACATGGTATTTTTAGCACACCTGGTACCCTTAAAAACTCAGAACAATTTATATCACTCAATATGTTCAGTATACTTAGTACTCATCACATTTAACACACTAAAACTTGGAACAGTACTTATATGTATCATACTTAACACAGTTGGCAATGAAAATACTCAAAACAGTGTTATCAGTCACTATACTTAACACACTTAACAGTCAAAAAGTCGGAATAATGTTACTTGATATACATAACACACTCATTGTTATACTACAACACACTTATAACAACGAGTTTTGGGCGCTTATGGGTGCTTATTTGGTATTTTTGAGTCGAAATTCTTTAATAGCACACTCAATAATTTTTGTGTGGGGTTTATACTGTGTAAGGATGTTGTTTATATCATACTACACTTGATACAATTTGGAGAACTCAAGATTACAGCCTGTGGGGCTGGCTATATTGTGATCTTTTGTAATATAATAGTGTTTTATGTAAATGTCAATGCATATGTCCATGTAATGCAAGTATACTGATAGTGGTTCATGAAGGAATGACTCCTACAGTCTACTAGAAGTGTCTGGACATGGTTCAGATACTCACTATGACTATTGGACTCTGTGATATATATGTACATGTTTCATTTACACTATAGATGTCTACACCTACATGTAACAATAGATGTCATATTCAATGACCCCCATTACAGATCTCTTGGCTGTATCACATAGAGTTAGCATGGAATAGGTTGTAGGATGACTCTTTCCATGACCCAGTCGCAGTTTGACTTCATAACATGGGTGTATGCATTGACATTTACATAAAACACTGTTATATTACAAAAGATCACAATATAGCCAGCCCCACAGGCTGTAATCTTGAGTTCTCCAAATTGTATCAAGTGTAGTATGATATAAACAACATCCTTACACAGTATAAACCCCACACAAAAATTATTGAGTGTGCTATTGAAGAATTTCGACTCAAAAATACCAAATAAGCACCCATAAGCGCCCAAAACTCGTTGTTATAAGTGTGTTGTAGTATAACAATGAGTGTGTTATGTATATCAAGTAACATTATTCCGACTTTTTGACTGTTAAGTGTGTTAAGTATAGTGACTGATAACACTGTTTTGAGTATTTTCATTGCCAACTGTGTTAAGTATGATACATATAAGTACTGTTCCAAGTTTTAGTGTGTTAAATGTGATGAGTACTAAGTATACTGAACATATTGAGTGATATAAATTGTTCTGAGTTTTTAAGGGTACCAGGTGTGCTAAAAATACCATGTACATTACATTTACTCAATGTTGTCAGTTTGGTAGGATTCTTGAGTGATATAAGTGATTGAGGGTACTAGGGATGCTATAAATACCATATACATAATATATACTAACTATATAGTAAATTTGATAAGATTTGGAATGATGTTGTTTTTCAATTGTGTCATGTAAATTTTTTTATTTTGCATTTTCAGGGCCAATGAGGTACCCCTAAATTTTTTGAGTATTTTTTATGATTTTTTCAGATTTTTTGCTACCAGATGAGATTAAGTTCTATTTTTAGCCTAATGAGGGTACTAGGATGCTAAATATAGCATATACATTATATATACTGACTATATAGTGGATTTGGTATGATTTGGAGTAACAAAAATTTTACACTTGTCACGTATTTTTTTTTATTTTGCATTTTCAGGGCCAACAAGGCACCCCCGAATTTTCTGACTATTTTTAGGATTTTTTTCAGATTTTTTGCTACAAGATGACATCATCATGAAAAATTTCCTTTTTTGGTAATTTTCGGATGCCTGGATCTGCAATAGGCTATATACCATCCCTACATATTTTTAGCATTTTTAGTGATTTTTTTGGCTATTTTTAGCACCTAGATAGATCCTACAGCATTTTTTACCATATAAGGCTATTTTGTTTACATACCCCGATTTGACCTAATTAGGTTTTTTTGGGTTTTTTTGAATTTTTATAGTTTATCAGGATTTTTTACAAATGTACCGCTTATTTAATATCTGGATAATTATTAATTACCCAAAACAGTAAATATAGGTCAGATGTGACAGGTGGTGACAGGCATGCCCACCCCCCGGAGCCATTTCCGGAGCCCCCTCTGTGTTGTCACAACTATTTTCAAAAGCTCCTGGATAACTCATCAGGTCTTTTTACAAAAGCTTCACAGTATCCTGTGGGTATGATGAAGACAAGAATGGCTCGACCCGTCACATCTGCAACGACACATCTTGAACACCAACGAACGACCAACGAATGACCAATAAACGACCAACGAACGACCAACGACAACGGCGAGGCAGATATCAAGAGGAGGTGAGGACAAGGAAAAACTTCCTGGCCTTGCAGGTGAGTCTGTCTTGTGTAGCCTGTGCCTCTCCCATCTCATACGAAACTCATCATAGCCTAACTTCAGAAACTCCTTGGGGTTGCCCCCCAACCCTCATCTGCAAACTCCTAGCCATCACAGGCAACGCATGCCCAGCCCCTCATTTAGGCAAGGCTGCGTTGCCTATTTAGACCGTGTTTCTGCAGCCACACTGCATTGGACAACCCAACCACTTCGCCTTCCTCCACCTTCCGGCGTAACTCGCTCCTCCCTTCTCAACACACTCGCCTTCCCAGCGTAAAACTCAATAGTCGCCGCCGATGAACAAGCCCAGTTAGTTCTGCGTGGAGGGCTAACATGAGTTTGCTTTCATGAACCCTCTGGCTGGTGCCCTCTATTGACCTCACCCCTTCCTCTCCCAACTGTCCAAGTTGGCGATTGAAAAATTTCCGGAGAAATTCACTCTCGTCGCAACACCATTTCTTCACCCCAAACTTTGCTGCAATTCCAAGCTGAACTCGCGGTTTCGGGAAGAGAGTTCGTTCAGAACCGGCAGCTATTAATGGTCATTGGCCTCAATCACCCTCACGTTGTCATAGTAGAGGTCCAAAATCTGCCACTGATGCTCCAGCTCCTACGTAACGCACTCACCCCATGCTCCTTTCTCATCATCAACATCCTCCTCAGCACCCTACCTCCATCTCACCCTCATCTCACCATCACACTTTCACCTTACCACGATGCACTCGAGCGCTCCTGTATACCTCTGTATTCGTCATTTGTCATTCACGTTTGTCGTCGATCATTGTCAGTTGTTCATTGTTGATCATCATTCATCGTTGTTCGTAGTTCGTCGCCATTCATCATTCATTGTTCAACGTCGTTCATCATTCATATTCATTGTTTGTTGTTCATTGTTCGCTGTTTGTTGTTCGGTGGTTTGTCTTCATTTGTCCAATTCATTGACGTTTTGTTGTTCGTATTCATTGTTTGTCATTCATCACCGTTTGTTTTCGTTATTCGCATTCATCATTTGTTGTTTGTCGTCGTTTCTTTGGTGTTTCACGATCATTCACATAGAACCGGTATATTGCTACTGTTAGGACCGTGCCACCGACGGAGTCGGAGCTCCGATCAGAGACACAGAGGATTGTTGAACGTTGGTGTTGTTATTGAGCAACACCCTCGCCACGTTACCGTGTTCAACCAAGAGAGCAGAGGAGGACGAGTACAACGTGTACGAAGTCCGACGGAGGTTCGGAGTCGGCGATGATCAACGATCAAGACGACACCGAGAGCACAGAGGTGAGTGTTAACGTTAACGAGGTAATCCAAGTTGATATTAAAACTGAGGTATGTAAGTATGTACAGGCTCCTTATATACTGTACGGATAGTCAGTCTAATCTAAAGTACAATAAGACGATACACATCTCGGTACTACAGCATCGGAGGTGAGAAAGACAATAAGCTATTGTAAAGTAAATCAATATAAAGGTCAGCTGAGCTGTCAGAGAATAAAACAATAAGATCATAATCAAGTATAAGACCAGACCGATGCGCCGACGGAATCGGAAAGAGGGACAAGGCGGACACTGCTAGGCATGACTAGAGGGATTCAGGAAATCTCTAAGTCCAATCGCCGAGTGAAGCTCCGACGGAGCTCCGAAGATTATGGTCGTAACAGTATCCCCCTCTTAGGCTTGAGCCCTCGAAAGCCGATGACATCATCACCACGATCAGATGACTAGGTTGATCCGATCACATGACTCCGTCGGTCCGATTCTAGAACGATGAAATCGGGGTGCCCGATTCGGAAAAACGTGTTGATGGTGGTCTCAAATCCAAACGCGAATCGACCGGCCCTAAAGTAGCATGGTCCGTGCGCCGATCCAAAGGTATAAAAGCCGAAGGTGAATAAGGGACTTAGCCAAAATTTCCCTCTTACGTGATGTCCCGTCCTCGCCCGAACATTAGTACCATCACCACTACCACCGCCGTCGGCAGGGAGGAAGAACTTCGGATATTCCTTCAGCCAACTACCGAAACGCCCGCCGAACGACGACGACGAGAGGCCGAGGAGGAGGAGGCGGCCCTGCAAGAAATGCAGCGGCGGAGGGAGGAAAACCAACGCCGACGTGAGGAGGAGGAAGCGGAGGAGAAGAAGAAAGAAGAAGAGGAGGCTGCACGTAAAGCGGAGGAGGAACGACTCCAACGCGAAGCGGAGGAAGCAGCAGAGGCGGAACGCCGACGGAAGGTCAAGGAAGGGAAGAAGAGAAAAGCAGAGGAGGAGAAAACCGGCAAGGCGAAGAAGAACAAAGTCGCTGACTCCGGTCAGGGACCGTCGTCGGAGCAGCTTCGAGCTGCTCGACTTCGTCGGTTCTCAAGAACCTCGGTGAGTCACAGCGTTATCTCCTGTGATAATACTAACTTCCTCATAGAATGCCTCCACAAGAGCATCTCCGGCGGAGACAGTGGCAGAAGCGGGTCCGTCCCGTGTCAAAAGGTATGTCCCAGAAAGTCCGTTTGTTCCCTTCTTGGTAAGTTACTAACCCGTTTCTTTGTTTTATCTTCCTAACTCAAAGACAGAACGTCGGAACCGGTGGAGATCCCAGTGACGACGAGTATCCAGGCGGGGATGACGACGACGACGATGATTCCGACGGGGAGCCGACTCCGAGTGGAGGCGAATCGCCGATGAACCAGGACGCCTGCGAGAGGTGCCAGAGGCTCGAAAGAGTTGAACTCTGTGTACCTCAGAAGAGGAAGAATGCCAAGGCCTGCCAACCGTGTCACGACAATAAACAACAGTGCACGTGGTCGGGCGCCGTCGCTGCCGCCGCTACTCCGATTCGAAAGTCCAAACCTCGCAAGGCAAAGGTTCCGATCGGTCGTCGGAGGGACACCGACAATTCCTCCAGGATGATGAACTTGGAGGACGACTTGCAGGCCCTAAAGGAAGGGTTCGTCGACATGGCCCAGGGCCAACATGAGATCTTGGAGTTGGTTCGGGAGTCCGCCGGTACGACGGACCAACGACTTCAAGCACTCGAGAGGAGGTTTGCTAACCTCGAAGGAACTCTCGTTCACTTGATGAAGAAGGCCTTGGGGGTGGAGGAAGATGAAGAGGAGAAACAGGAAGAAGACAAGGAAGCGCCGAAGGGATCGGAATCGGAGGAAGACGAGGAGTAAGGACTTAAATAAGAACTTGTTGTATATAAATTTTCTTGGTTTTTCTTGAAGTCCAAATGTATATACAAAAAATTGTTAATTGTGAAGTCCAATTGAAAGAACAATACTATAGTAATGAAAGTACGATAAGTCCGACGGAGTTCCGTCGGATTTGACTTAGAAAAATTTAAGAAAAAAATATAAACGCTCAATTTACTATCATCGCGTTTATACTCAATCAGTATAAATACTGAGAGTGTTGAATAAAATACACCGAAGTGTAGTGTTAGTACAACAATGAAACAGAAGGAAAATCAATGATATAAAATTGAACACATAGCTAAGTCAAAGGTCCGGGTTTGTCTGGATATCGGAGGTGGAAAGCCGGAATGAGTTCGTCGGCATGAATGTCGTCTGCAGCAACCCAAGAGAACTCCTCATCGGTACCTTCATAACCAGACCATCTAACGAAGTACCGGAGGGGACAACGTTTGAACCGACGGTCCAGCTTTGAATCAAGTACTTCAGCAACGAGATACTCGACTTCACCTTCAACCTCTATCGGAGGTGGAGGTGTTTGGGTCCGATTCGGAATCGGATTCGGATAGGAGGGTTCGAGTTGTGAGACGTGGAAAACAGGATGAATGCGACGAAGATAATCGGGGAGTTGTATCTTGTATGAGAGAGAACCGATCTTCTCAAGAACCGTGAAAGGTCCAAGATACTTCTCTGCAAACTTCGCTGTAGGTCGAGTGGATTTGATGTATTTTGCTAGAACGAAGACTTCCGATCCGACGGAGTATACCGGCGGAGGAATTCGTTTTCGATCAGCCTGTTCCTTGTATTTCTTTTGAGCATTAGTGATTTCATCACGTAGAAAAGTATGAAGCTCATCAAGATTAACAACGAAATCCTTGGCTAAGTCGGAACGAATATCGATCTCCGGTCGGACTGTGATGTTCGGATGGTAGCCTTTGTTAGCAAAGAACGGAGTAAGACCAGTGGAAGCGTTAGGAGCGTTGTTATAAGCAAATTCCGCAATCGGAAGAAGGGATGACCAGTCGTCCTGTTGATAAGAACAATAGATCCGGATGTACTGCTCCAGAGTTTGGTTTACTCGTTCGGTTTGACCATCAGCTTCCGGATGATAACCAGACGTATAGTGTAATTCCATCGACAAAGCTTGACCTAAAGCTCGGAAAAACGCCGAAACGAATTCCGATCCTCGGTCGGAGGTAACATGATTCGGAACACCGTGTTTAGAGAAGACATGAATAATGAAAAGTTGCGCCAATTGTTCGGAGGTGATTTTGTCGTCACAGGCAATAAAGATAGCTTGTTTGGAAGCACGGTCGACTACGACCAAGATAGCGGTGTAGCCGTCGGAGTCAGGAAGTTGTTCGATGAAATCCATTGAGATTGAATCCCAAGGACGAGAAGGCACAGGGAGAGGTTTGAGAAGTCCGTAGGGACGATGCCGACGGGGTTTATTCCGACCGCAAATCGTACAAGACGAAACATAGTCCTTAACGAATTCTCGTACCTTTGGCCAAGTATATTGACGACGTACAGCTTCGAGAGTCCGATTCTGACCAAAGTGGCCAGACAGAGGATGATCATGAAAGAATCGGAGGATCTGCAACCTGAGATCTCCGAAGTTCGGAACGTAGATTCGACCATCCAGACGCAAGAGACCATCTAAACCCATAGTCCATCGGAGGTTAGAAGGATCATCGACCAACTTCAATCCCGCCATCGCTTCGCCGTCGGAGGAGTAATGTTCTCGGATCGATTGATGAACTGCTTCAAAATCCATAACAACCGACGCTCGAAGAACAGGACCTTCAAGGAAGGTAGCACGAAGTGATGTAGTGAGTTGATCATTAGTGAATATGGGTCTAAAATTGTGAGGATTAACTTGCGCGTAGCCGATATCCCCCTCTTTGGGATAGACGTCCCATCGTCTAGTCATAGCGTCAGGTTTCGCACCGAGTTTTCCAGGACGGAAACGGATAACGAAGTTGAACTGGTGAAGGTATTCGGACCATCGGACCTGCCGTCGGGTAAGAATCTTCGTAGTGGAGAAATACTCCAGATTCTTGTGATCCGTAACGACGTCGATCGGAGTGCCCGAACCTTCAAGGTAATGCCGCCAAGCTTTAAAAGCTTCGAAGATAGCTAGCAATTCCTTGTCATGAGTGTCATAGTTCAATTCGGCAGAATGGAAAGTGCGAGAAAGGAAGGCCACCGGATGAATTTCTCCATCGGCGCCGACGATGGATAGGATAGCTGCTAGAGCATAATCCGACGCATCTGTTTCGACAATAAGAGGTTTATCAGGTTCCCAATGAGAAAGAATAGGGGCATGAGTGAAAGCGTGCTTAAGCGTATCGAAGGAATCTTGACATTCCGAAGTCCAGACCCATGGAGTATCTTTCCGAGTGAGTCGGTTCATCGGAACGACGATATCACTGTAATTGTGAATAAAACGACGATAGAAATTCGCAAAACCTAGGAAGGACTGAATGTCCTTAACCTTCCTTGGCGTCGGCCAATCAATAATAGCCTTGATTTTGTCCTCGGCCATGGAAAGTCCGTCGGGGGAAAGAATATACCCAAGATATTCAACCGTATCAATTCCGAATTCACATTTCGCCGGATTGCAGAAAAGTTTGTGTTTGCGAAGACGTCGAAGAACCTCTTTGACATGCTCCTCATGCGCCGTCGGATCGTCGGAGTAGATGAGGATATCGTCAAGATAGACTATAACACAGACATCGAGTAAGTCAGCAAAGATATCATTGACGAAACGTTGAAACGCAGCAGGAGCATTGGTAAGACCAAACGGCATGACCAGCCATTCGAAAGAACCATATCGGGTTCGGAACGTGGTCTTCCATTCGTCTCCGTCGGCGATCCGAACGAGATGATAAGCATGAGCGAGGTCCAACTTCGTATAGATTTTCGCTTTCTTCGGGGCGTCAAGCAAATCGGAAATGAGTGGGAGAGGATACCGATCTTTTTTGGTGATGCGGTTTAGTCCTCGGAAGTCGACGCAGAGTCGGAGAGAGCCATCCTTCTTCGGAACGAAGAGAACAGGAGCTCCGTGAGGAGAAGTTGAAGGACGAATAGCTCCGCTAACCAACTGTTTGTCGATGAATTCTCGTAGAGCTTCCAGCTCACGAGGGGAAAGTGGGTAAATTCTTCCGATCGGAGGTTCCGCACCTTCCTCCAGATCAATCTTCAGGTCGTAAGACCTATGTTCTGGGAGCACTTCTGACTCGACTTCGTCGAAGACATCAGCGAAATCCCGATAAGCTTCAGGAATAGGAGGAGATTTAGAGTCCGACGTCGCCGTCGGCGGTGCTGGTTGAGAGGCTCTAGCCGCCACTTCGGAGTGTACAGCGTAGAGTAGAAGGGGTTCCATACCAGACATCTTGCAGGCATGATGAAAAACAGTAGCACCGACCAAGGCTATATCGACTCCGGAGTATTCCAGTTTTGAAGCCATCTGAACAACGGAGGGATAAGTATACAATGGTTCGAAAGGAAATTTGTCCGAGAGAGGACGAGGTTTCAAACGAGAACGGGAGGTGAAGGCAGATCGACCAGCTCTTGTAGGGAGAGGATCATCTGGAGGTGACCGAGGGTATCGAGTCGGATCAAGATTCTCTGAGTCCTCCGATCCGTCGGAGGGTATCTCAGAAGAAGAGGTCTGTGATAAAACTTGATCAGTGGTTCGGATTGTAATTGTTTTCGCTACCCAGTCAATCGACGGATTGCAGCGGGAGAGAAAACTATATCCTAAAACTGCTTTACAAGAAGAATCCAAAGGTGTGACGTAAAAGTCCAGAGGTAGTTGCTCGTTTGAAGGAAAAACTACCGATAACGAAACGTATTCCGAGATCGGAGTCGGAGAAAGTGAACCATCAAATAATCGGAGATTGATCGGAGTAAGAATAGGTTTTGTCGGAATTCTTTTTTGGCGTACAAATGAAGTATCAATAAAACAATCAGTAGAACCGGAATCAAGTAAAGAATCAAAAGAGATGGAAATGTAATCAGAAGTAATAGTAGAAATTTTAGCAGACAGAGGTATGATGAAAGATTTCTCGAGATTAGAAAGAGCGGACGCGTTGAGAGTTAGCACCTCTGGTAGAGCACGAACCAGGTCAACGCAACTCCTGCTTCGTGCGGAGGGACAGGAGTTGCGGACTATTTTTCCGGTTCCTCCGACGGAGAGTCCGGAATCTCTTCTTCAGCTACATCCTCGAGAACGCCAGCTCTGCCTTTAGCAGCATTTTCTTTAGACTTCTTCCGGGGACAGTCCTTAAGGACATGACCACCTTGTCCGCAGAAAAGACAGAGATTAAACTTCTTACGACGTTCCCGTTCCGCAGGAGTGAGCTTGCCGTCGGAGCCGAGGTTGTCTGCGATCGATTTCTTCGGAAACTTGTTGCCAGAGTTGCCTTTGTTGTTGTTGGAATTACCAAACTTCTTTTGATTGTTAAAGTTCGAACCAGAGGACGAAGAGGACTGATTAGCACCAGAGTTCTGAGAGGAGTTAAACGGTACCGGTTTCTTGCCATCCTTCTTTCCTTTCTTTTGGTCCGAAGGCTCCGAAAACCGATGACTTTCCCGCTTCTTCTCTTCTTCTCTGCGCCAGTAACGGTTATCCAACCGTAACACTTCTCTCCGATATTCGGAAAGAGTCCGAGGTTCCGGCATACGAGCAATTTCGTCCTTGAGTCGGGGTGCTAGTCCTTTCTGATACGCCCATCGGAGAGCGTTAACATCCCAACCGGAGGCAGCAGCCAGAGTGTTAAACTTGATATTGTACGCTCCGACCTTTTCGTCGTTGCGCATCCGAAGGGTTCCGAGTTTGTCTTCGGACTCACCCTGCGCATCGTACAAACCAAAGTTTTCCTGCAGCTCCTGGACTAAAGCAGCGTATGACGTGGTCCAAGCAGGTAGAGCTTCGACATTCGGATCCAAGATGTCCGGTTCAAACCATTCACGAGCGGCGCCGGTCAGATATGACAAGGCGTAATTGATTTTCCGCTGATCAGTGAAATAGTTCGGACGATCAATGAATACCAAAGACAAAGATACCAGGAAAGATTTGAGTTTTCGGGGGTTAGAACCATCAAATGGTTCAGGGTCTTTGACCTTCGTCTTTCCAGAGTCCGATTCCGACTCCTTCGGACGTAAGGCCGATGTGAAATCCGCAAGAGTGTCGTTGAAGGACATCAAGGCATTAAGAGCCAAGTTATCTGACGAACGAGAAGAGCTCGAAGAGCGACTTCGAACCGACGGAGGTGGATTAGGAGGTGGGTCAGGAGGATCTCGATCGTCGCCAGGGCCTCCGGGAGGACCCTCAGGAGGACCATCATCAGGTGGACCATCATCTGGTGGACCTTCAGGAGGATCACGTCTCGGGCCATCGGGAGGTCCTTCATCATCCGGTTCATCACCAGGGAAACCTGGCGGAAAACCCGGCGGATCCGACGGAGGATCACGTCGAGGTTCCGGATCCCTGGAATGATGACTACCTTGCGAATGTCCCGGTAGAGAAGGAACTTGGGTAGGTCTAGCAGCTGCACGAGACGGAGTAGGAGGTGGTTGTAGTGGAGGAACAGGTTCACCTTCGATAACCCGTTTAGCTTTTGGAGTTAATACACGAACGTGTTCACCACTAGGTAGAATAGCAGTCTGATAGACATACTCCGTAGATTCCGAAACACCGCGAACGTTTTCAGTAGTAACCGTCGGAAGAGGAACAGGAGCGGGACCGAACGCAGAAATGCGCGGTCTCCGGTTACCAACTGCAGAGATAGATTCGTTGAAAGCCGTCAAAGCCTGAGCATTTGCGACAAAAGGATTTTCTTCATCCCGAATGGGAGAAGGGGTACGAGGACGACGAGCAGCACGAGTTTGAGCCCGTAGTGTTCGTTGAGTGCGATCCATATGGAATAAAGATGAATCAGTGCAACGTTGACGAGATAAGTTTTAATATACTGTTAGGACCGTGCCACCGACGGAGTCGGAGCTCCGATCAGAGACACAGAGGATTGTTGAACGTTGGTGTTGTTATTGAGCAACACCCTCGCCACGTTACCGTGTTCAACCAAGAGAGCAGAGGAGGACGAGTACAACGTGTACGAAGTCCGACGGAGGTTCGGAGTCGGCGATGATCAACGATCAAGACGACACCGAGAGCACAGAGGTGAGTGTTAACGTTAACGAGGTAATCCAAGTTGATATTAAAACTGAGGTATGTAAGTATGTACAGGCTCCTTATATACTGTACGGATAGTCAGTCTAATCTAAAGTACAATAAGACGATACACATCTCGGTACTACAGCATCGGAGGTGAGAAAGACAATAAGCTATTGTAAAGTAAATCAATATAAAGGTCAGCTGAGCTGTCAGAGAATAAAACAATAAGATCATAATCAAGTATAAGACCAGACCGATGCGCCGACGGAATCGGAAAGAGGGACAAGGCGGACACTGCTAGGCATGACTAGAGGGATTCAGGAAATCTCTAAGTCCAATCGCCGAGTGAAGCTCCGACGGAGCTCCGAAGATTATGGTCGTAACAGCTACTATAACGATGAATAACAGCTTCAAGTTTTGTGTACTATGAAGTTTTGGTCGAAGATACAAATCAGAGCAGACATTGAATCAGAGAATAACTTTGGTCGATAATAAGTTTTGAGTCCAAGATCTGAAGAGAACAGTACTTATACCTTATTTGTCAGTGCTGGTGCCATCTATTCCACACTTCTCATCACCTCTTTGCCTGCAGAGATCATCATGATCGAAATGATCAAGGTGAGCATGGAAGGTCCGCAAATGGTAACAGTGACCAGTACACGGCTGATACGCCGTGATAAGATGTACCCATACCTCATGCGTAACACCCAGACAAGAGTTCCACGATTGCCAGGCGATCCCTACAGGATCTTCTAGTGCTGGGTAATAGCGGGATGCTGAACCTGCAGGCATACGCTTCACCCCAAGTGCAGGAATACCTGAAAAGACCTTGGTCAAATCAGGAGCTACAAACCATCTATGAGTTCACATCGAAAAGAATATAGTACAATAAGTCAACACACCTGTAGCTGTAGGCTCTATGCATAACAAGTGGGCAAGTCCCTGAGGCCCGTTTTGCATAACAGCGGGACACTAATCCACTCAGTCAATAAATGAATATTTAAACTGGGATTCAGTGCCAAATATGAGCCAATAAGGGTTAGGGGGTTAGGGGTTGGGTTGGGTTAGGGTTAGGGGTTTGGTTAGGGGTTAGGGTGGTTAGGGGTTGGGTTAGGGGTTAGGGGTTGAGGATATATTGATAGACCTTAAAAAAAGACCCCCTATAGGGGGTGTCAGTTTTTTCCAAAAATGGATATTTCAAAAGATACAATTAATTCTTTTTTTCAAAAATATTGAAAAATGTTCTTGCCTATATGTTATGCATAACATGTTGCCCAAGTTGTTATGCATTACATCCACTGCTATAGTGAGCTATAGTGAGGCTTATTGAGTGGTGGGCAACTGCCCCACTGTTATGCAAAACAGGCTTCAGGGACTTGCCCATATGTTATGCATAGAAGTTACAGCCTCAGCTGGTCAACACACCTGGCTGCAATTCAGGCGTATTTTGGCACAGCATACTATATTCGATGTGGCTCTGATACCCATCAAAAGAGAAATAGCAGCAACATATGAGGCACTTGATGGAGCTTCCGAAGCTCGCAGAACTGAAGAGGTGAGAGACCCTGTACATCAGGAAAAATATTCTCATCTCTAGAGTCCCCAGAGATACCCCCCAATTCCTAGGTAGTCTCAGAGCACCTAGAGTATCTGAGTTCTTTGAAGCTTCTAAAAATTCTCTGGGTGCTTTCAGGTGCTTTCAGATGCTTTCAGATGCTTTCAGGATCTTTCAGGATCTCTAGGATGTTTTTTGATCTTTAAAAGCTCACAAAAATCTCTGGGCAGCCTAGGAATTGGGGGGTATCTCTAGGGACTCTAGAGATGAAAATATTTTTCCTGATGTAGGCCGTTCAGGTAGATGATTGCCAATCCAATGGGAGTGCCCGACAGGTGAGCACCATGCATGTGTACGGCCTGGATCGTACCACGTGCAAGGAAGGGTTGGAGACATCGTGGAGTGGTGTCACGGCTCATGTTGAAGAGAGGGTGAGATGAGGGATGATCATGAAATTGCAAAGCCTCCGCCGCACTCAAAATGGATTGAACAAGTGCAACATCTAAAATATAGCGGGCATAGAGATTAGGACCATATTGGATGCAGGCATAATGAGATGAGTACTCACCAGATAGCTTACGTGCCTTAGCCTGTTCCGAATTGTAACGAGAATGACTGTGAGGTCGTTGCTGCATTGAAGAGCTCGCCACTTGTGTAGAGGCTAGAGATGCTCACAAGTGGCAAGTGTTGACAAGTACTCGTGAGTTTATTCGTACTCGTGACTCGCGAGTCGAGTGTATACTCGAGTCACGATCATCAAATTGTGTTGACAAGTACTCGTGCAATTTATTCGCGAGTATTCTCCTGTACTCGTGAGTATCTCTACTATTAACCCTGCACATGACTTTTCTCAGTGGCTATGTGCCTATTATAAATTTTTGTGTTAGAGTCACAGCCACTGCCTATTATAATTATTAGGAGAAAAGGAGTAATATAGCCTAACATATGTCAGATGTAAGAAAATGTGAATGGTGAAGTGGTTAAAGGCGCTGACTCTGGACTAAGGTCAGCCTTCCTTTAACTTCCTTCAGAGTTCAATTCCCCCTCATGGCAACTTTACCTAGCAGTAAATCTGTACATTGTTCTTGTTCTTGCTTCAAAGCATGTTAATACATGTTTCGGTACTGTATATTTATTAAAAGCTATGAAAATTAAGGTAACGAGTATTAAAACACTCGAGTGTATTTTTCAATACTCGAGTCTTTCCTCTATATACTCGAGTAGACACTCGAGTCACAATTTGAATAATTTACCTTGAATATTCGTGGCACTCGCACTCGAGTGTCTGTTACTTAGAAACACTCGAGTATAGACTCGAGTCACAGTTGCTGATTTTGAGTGACGAATATTTGTGTCACGAGTGGCAAGTACACTCGAGTGTGCACTCGTGAGCACCTCTAGTAGAGGCATCAGCGACTTTTTGCCATTCAAGCTGCTGGACTTCGCGTAGAGTCTCCCCAGAAAAATCGGCGTCTTCTTCAAGATAGATGGATAGAAAGAAAAGGTCGGGGTGCCGATAGACAAAGAGATCAGTGTCAAATGTTACATTGTCATCAGCTTAGAATGGATGATCAATCAGTACTTGATACACTTGACCAAATGAGACCACTTACCAGTCACTTCGGTCAATTGAGGACAGAAGAATTCTCTGGCATCGATATCCAATCGAGTGGTGTCTTTGCTAGGGGTGTTCGAGTGGTTGTCATCGTCTGAGGCCTCTTCAAGGTTTGGAAGACCTTTGGTGTATTGCGCTACAAGGGGCCGCTGCGCCATAAGGCGTTCGTTTGCTGAATATATGGGGTCTAAACATCAGAAGTCAGTGAGCGTAGACGTAGAGTAGAGCATATGACATACAGGCAATACATATATGAGTTAACGGTGTCATATAACCCACAATATCTAAGTTCGCATTGTTCTCGTGTCGCTTGATCACCCCCAATTTACACCATGCCGCATCACGCTTTGGATTCATGATATGGTGGCAATACGCAGGTTCCACATCAGGAAAAATATTCTCATCTCTAGAGTCCCCAGAGATACCCCCCAATTCCTAGGCTGCTCAGAGATTTTTGTGAACTTTGAAAGATCAAAAAACATCCTAGAGATCCTGAAAGATCCTGAAAGCATCTGAAAGCACCAGAAAGCACCAGAAAGCACCCAGAGAATTTTTAGAAGCCTCAAAGAACTCAGATACTCTAGGCTCTCTGAGACTACCTAAGAATTGGGGGGTATCTCTGGGGACTCTAGAGATGAGAATAATTTTCCTGATGCACCTGCTGATTGGTGTTGACCGCAATGTGAAGACGTTTCAACCCTAGGAAGGAGCTGCCAGTAATTGTGTCAGAGGTGATATAAGATGGGGAAAAGGATAACAAACCATTTCCAGGGGACGTAGGACTCCAGACCTCTCTCGAAACTGACAAGTTGCTTCTCATCAGTCAAAAGCTTAGCTTGGTGGACATATAGCTCGCAAGCATCCGGAGTTGGGTCAGTCCAATGGAGAGGATCATTGATAAGGGTATAAGGCTGATAAACGGCCGGGATACGTGCATGAAGGGGTGAAATGCCTTGAGGTGACCACTCATCTGAGGAGGGAGGGACTCCTGGTATGGGGCATACCGAAGACGTGCTGGAACACTTTTCGACCTTTGCATGGATGGGGGAAACATGACGATTAACGACTTACCAAAATTTCATCCCTCCTTTTAAGTCCTGAGTGTGCATTTTCTTTGGCATACCATTTTGACTTCAACGCCTTCATGAACACTCATGTAGCGCAAAGCGCGTCTTGCCAGTTTTGACTTGAGGTTTGACCGGAGGGTAGTAGCCCGAGCGATATCCATGCTGAACATACTCTTCTGTGGAGCTTTTGAAGAACTCATGTCAGAAGATACAGTTCATTCTTCACAACCACATGTGCTCACTGAGACTGAGTGGTGATAAAGACCTGAATTTTTGAATTTAGAGAAGAGGAGAAGTGGCCTAATCTATAAGAGGAAATAACGCTGTATGTCTCATCATAGTCACAACTTTTGGGCCTAAAATACTTTGAACCCATTGAATCACTAACGGCTTCATTCCATCAACCGATTTGCATTGCTACGGTTGCCTTCGAAGCGCTTTTCAGTCTTCCTGGACCTTTTTGATGGGATCGAGTAATACCCATCGACTATGGACTCCCTGCCTAAAAATGGGGTCTTCAGAAAGCCCTGGGTGAAATTCGGGTAAAACTGGCAATTTTTGGTCAATTTTTGGTTCGGATAAAAGTGATCCTTCGAGGGCACAAACATTTTGGTGGGCTGCCGGGGGTCCTGTGTGTAGGTGCATCTCCAGACTCCGAGTATCTTGATTTGCAGCATCAAGGGGTTCCGGCTGGTTCCGGCGGGTCTCAGAACAACGTTGGGTCTCTATGAGAATGGAGCAACCCTACGGCTCCTACGGAAGGACAGCGAAGCACATGGAGAATCGAGATACACGGTATCAAGCATCCCATTGACCGCCGCTTGAACTATCCCAACATTGTCCCCTTCCTCTCATATATAAAGCCTGAAATCATTTGAACCATTTTCCCCTTCAGAGCTGGTCTCCTTCATCGAACAACTGCTAACACGGATTTCACGCACTTCTCTCTTCAAAAACGTTCAATGCTCATCAGCTTCTTTGACAATTCCACCACTGCTACTACTTATGACTTGTTCTATCTCATCTCGAACACTTGCTATCTTGTTCGTCGGAGCAGCCATTTCTTCCGGCGTTCTTGCTGCTCCTACAAGTTTTGCCGGACAGGGTTCGCTGTCCGTACGCCAGTCCCCAGAATTTGCTACGCTCCAACGTCGTGGAGATAATCATGCCAATATTGGTCCGCGACGAGTACGTCTTCTGTCCTCGCATTGCTTCGATACGAGTCCTGATGTTATGATCTTAGAATGGCATTGATCTTACCTTTGAGCTTTCGAATCAGGATGGGGAGCATGGTAAAGACGTGAGTGCACGGTCTATGTTTCTTGCTGGCATTCTGTCTAAACATCAGATGCACATTTATGCTTCGTAGCCAAACAGCTCAGTCTTTGACACCTTGGAGGACCGAGCTGATCTCTCGGAACGCAGCTTGCCACCCACGGCGGCGCAGGTGTGTATCACAGACTTCTGGTTATTGTTTGGCTCTCCTTAAAGTTCTCATGGTCAGTTGAAGCTGCGGGCAAGAACGTCACACTGCCAGTTGGACGATGATGCACAAGCGATCGAAGCAATGCGGGAGGCATATTCTACAGCGCGTCAGAAAGAACGCAACATCAGAAGTGATATCGCAGCACTTGAGCAGATAAAACAAAGGGCGTTACTGGCATTGAACTCAATGAACATGAATCCTAGTGCTTCGACCGAAAAAAGGCCGGTGGCTACATTCAACAATCTCCAAGCTGGTAGCTTGATATCGTTGCTCGAATTGAAGCGTAACGACCTCCAGAAAGAGGCTCAATTAGAGAGCGGTCCTAGAGAGGCGTGAAGAGAGGTGAAGAGATGTTGTGTTAACATACTCTGCGCAAACCCTGAAGTACATATATGATATTGCATGGAGGACTCTTGTCAAGGCTGTAGTTCATAACGGCCACTGTTGCATAGAATTCATTTGTTGGCAGAGTGCTGTGCACTTTCGAATCTTATACAAAGAGCGAGCGAGTTGTACCCTACGGATAGCAGAATGAGCGTACAAAGTATGTTTGTTGCTTTTCGACCTTCGGCGATACAGTCTGGTGTGAATGCAGAGCGTCAACAACGCGGAATGATGAAGGTTGAAAAGAGGTACAGCTAACCTTAGTATTTGTGCAGCATACGAAGTTTGCTCTTTAACGACTCTAGGACGTTCCATACTTGACTGGTCGAAGATGTAGGGAACTGTTACGTGTAACGCGGCTAGAGTTGGTCTCTCCGAGTCCTTCAACTATGGAAAACTCAGTCACTGAATCATGTGGATTGTACGGTGTTGCATCGACTCACCGGCGTCTCCATCAACCATCCTGCGACATGTAGATAAGATGTGATCGATTGCGCCGATAACGCGTTATAGTGTTACAGGTGTGTTGCCTCAGGGACTGAACTTGCGTTCCGTATGCGCAAGAAGTGGCATGAGAGCTTTCTGTGTCGCTCTTTCGGAGTCTTCAGAGCCTGCTATACTAGACAAGACGACGAACCCGGCTGGATTGTGTGGCCGGTATTGGATATTCACCCGGAGGATATGTGGTATCATACAAAACTTGAGTGAACAAAGATACCTAGAGGGTCGACGATGGTCAGCGGGGCATACTATGCTAATGGCCAGACCAAAACACAAAGCAGCTCACCGATTGTTCTGTAAGTGGTTGGCTGGTTGATTATTGGTTTCGAGGCAGCTGTTGGTAATGCCGGTGTCGCTGGTCTGAGGAAGTAAGGTTTCGAATGTGTTTCGTAGGTTCGCGTTCAACAAAAATGATACGTCCAGCACCTGCCCATTGACCGTTCTACCTAGGTTCAAGCTCCAAGTTGTTGACATGCTTCCGGGGTCTTTTGCTACGATAGTCATTCACGAAAATGTCGCTGGGTTATATCCTACGAGCCACTACGAGGTCCGAGTGAGCCGAGTTTTGATTGTTGACTGTGAGCTATCCGGAAAAATCGTAGCTTGATGAACGGCTCGGAAGGTCACTTGAGGGGGTCCAAGTCGTTTTGAATTTGTTTGGTGAGTGACTCAAGAGTAGTGAAATGTATCATGCAAAATAGAGGAGATGATATTGAACTCGAGCAGGTAGCTTTGAGAGGCTAGGAGAGCTCAGAGGCGGTAGGAGGTGGCTAGCGTAAAAGGTAATTCGAGCGCTTACAAAGAGTCGGCTAAGCGCTCATCAACATCACTCACTCTCACTCACTCTCAGCCAACATATTCAGGCGAAACACAACACTGGCTATTCAGCCTCAACGCAACCTTGATGTTCACTTTTGTGGTCCGTGACTAGGTTGGACGAACATTGACTCAACCGAGCTTTCCCTCGTTATGCTAACACTACCCATCCACTTCAACATTCCGACGCTCAAGCAGGCCTGACCGTAGACTCAACTTCAACTCAGCAAAGCTCAAAGTTCAAACGACGTACGCCAGACAACGCCCGCACTGCTAAGGCCAAGGGTTTGCGGATAAGCTGGGATCTATTGTTTAGGAGAACGACGATGGTGGACTTCTGGAGATGGTGAGTGAAATTTCCAGTGCCCGTCATTCAATTCGAGCACATGCTGATCAAAGATAGATTCGAACTTGGAACAAATCGCTCATCTTCTGTCCTCACTGGCTTCGGATCGGGCACTTGTGGGTTGCTTGACCAATATGAGATCCACTATTACACCGAGCCATGTTACCGCAACAGTATGCTGTACTTTGCCAATTTCCTGCATACCAGCAGCCTGCGGGAATGACTAGTGAGCATTTTCACTTCGAAAACCGATGCTGTCCCCATCTGACATTCAAAGTGAGCAATTTGCCTGTCAAAGACATTGAGCATCTCTTCGATCGATGATCGATTGGGACTACCAAGGACTACCACAGCCCCGTCCCTCCTCCCCCCTCAATCGTTCTGCTCTACATATCTACATAAAGGCCTCGAACCATACTTTCCTTTTCCCTCAGAGCTGGTCTCCCCTTTTCTCGCAGGACCGAAGCCACACTCTATCTTCTCCAAAAACATTCCATGTCCTCTTCACAAAAAAGTCCCACCGCTAGTACTATGACTCGCTCGGCTGCCTTTCAAGCACTCGCTATCTTGCTTGTCGGAACTGCTGTCTCTTCCAGCGTTCTTGCTGCTCCTACTTTGGTCGGACAGGGCTCACTGTCCGTATGCCAGACCCCAGACCTTCCTATGCTCCATCATTGCGGAGATGAGCATGTTCATGGCGTTTCTCCACGAGTATGCTTCGCATTTGCTCGGCGTTCTGGTTCTAATCTTGTTTTTCATCTTTAGAATGATCTCGATAGTACAGTCGCATCCGAGGATCTAGATCAAGAATTGGATGTCGGGGTGCACGGCGAGGATGTAAGTGGATGGTCTCCTTTTCCGGCTACTCTCTGCTTCGTCTCAACATCGACTTCTAGCCCAGCGTCTCAATCTCCTCTGTCAATCGGGGACAACGAGTCAAGCTCTCGACACGTGGACCCACCGTATTCAGGGAACCACTGACGAACAAAGAGGTGTGCCACTTTAGATTTTGAACGCTTGTTTCATCCCTCACAATCTTCATATCTCATCTCACTTCTCGTATCCAGATTTCTGCAATATTGACTCAGCAATGGAATGATGTTAAAAAACTCAAAACATACAAGGACAAAGTTGATGAGATCTTGAATAATGGTGCCAAGGACGGGGACATTGAGACGGTGCTCAACGAACTCGGGAAGATATCGAGGAGTGCAGAACAGGCTATTCGATCTCTTGGATCTGCGTATCGGCCCTTGGAGTACACTGCTTATCAGTCTAAAATCTTGATTCAGGCGTTGCTCAACGGCAGGTACATTAGTGAACCCCAGTCACCCCCTGATATGAATGATTGAATGCTGTATATATCAACTCAAAGATCGTTGTACCAATCAGCTTAAGGAAAATAAGCACTAGGTATCATTATCATTCGTAATCCTAGCTAGTCCCTGCATGGCGGTAAGTGACTGACTTCTATACACAGTGTGTACGTTTGAACGAGTGAGGCACTTTGAAGGGCACTAACGCTCCATCCTTCGGGAGACAATCAATCCTTTCATCATCCGGAGGTGAGTGATTTTTTCAAGGGATGAACATTGAGCATTGTTTCAATCGACGGGACTATCAGGGATTATCAGAGCATCATCCCTTCCTTCGGAAATTTTTGCTAGAACATCAAAGTCTCTCGAACCAGATAGTCGAATGATACTCTACAGAAATGAGTACTAGCCCTTACGCAGTGCATATCGTGCCGCGCGGCGGGAGTGACTATTGGCAATTTGGTATCAACCTATGCCTAGTAGTATGTACCTTTGTGCGAGTATAATACTTGATGACGCCTTTAGTTCGAATTCCCTATCCGAGGATGGTAATAACTAACGAGCATCTCCCCAATCGACAGGACACTCAGTTGGACTCAGATCACAGCCCATCGGAAAAACTGCTGCACATGTACATAACGGCCTCAAACCGTACGATTTATTTCCCCCTCAGAGCTGGTCTCCTCACACACTGTAGTAGTGGGAAGTGGCGGTCACGTGTTTGATTGGTCATAATATTAGCGCGTAGAAGTACGTCGAACGGTAGTAAAAGTAGGTAATCGAATAATCTTTATCATCGACGTCCAAGCTGGCTCGCTGGACTACTCCATTGTGGTGCTGAGAGTGCGATCCAAACACTGCCTTGTTCACTATTGCCTTTTGCTATTGCCTTTTGCCTCTGCTTGTTGACAGCTGTGTTGCTTTGTGACACGAAAAAAAAAAAATCCTTTTGCCTCTTCAAACCGAAAATCTGGCTCCGTTGCGAGACGCGCAGGGTCGATTCATATCAGCTTCCAATCCGGCCACCGCAGACGACTCAAACAGCTCTACCGATAACAATCACACTTCGTATAGCCAAACGCGGCTCAATCATTGGTTCCAAAAACAGCAACAGCCTTTGCCGGGTGTACCGGCAGCAACTAAACGAGCGGAATCTCCAGTCATGGTGGATACCAAAATCAGCGAATTCGGCGGGGATATCGACGAGAAACAGAACCCCGTGGATTTCGAGAGAGCATTTCTCAGGACGATGCGAGCGTCGAGGGTCGAAAAGGCGGAATATGTCAAGGAATTCGAGCTATATCTGAAGCATGGGAGCCCAGCAGATGCCTGGTATGCGGAGAAGGCTCCAACGTTGGGGGACTGGGATGCCTTTATTGCTGCTTTCCGCATCCAGTTTCCAGCGCCAAAGGTTCAGGCTCGCACTCCAATGGAATACGAGCGTATTTTGGTGGAGTTGAGGTTAGACGAGGATAAAATGTTGGAGAGACACCAAGAAACTCACAACTATATGTGGCGCTGGTTTGCTGATGAGTTGTTGAGGTACGCAAAGTTGGCGAAGGTAGATTCTGGATGCTCGTCAATTATTGCAGTGCGGGATGCTTTGCCTTATGCTCTGAAGTGCAAAGTAGGCGACGAGCACGGTAGCTGGACCTCATTCGTCAAAGCCATCAAGGCTGTGCAGAAACAGGATATCGAGGAGGGCATGGAACGAAAGAAGTTTTTGGAGAGGGCCAGAGAGCGGACTGTGACAGAGGCAGTCATGGCAAGTAAAAAGTTCTGGGATTCAGCTCTGCAGATTCCAGAGTCGCCATCGAAGGCATTGGGCCGCTCTTTCTCAGGTATGGGCTTGGAGAGTGGACATCGTGCAAGTTTCGGGAGTGGTCAACGTGGTGGGTTTGGGAGCAGAGGTGGCCATGCTGGAGGTAGAGGGCCATTTCATCTAGCAACGTTGTCGGAGGATCAGGTTGCCACTCTGGCAAGGAACGCCAATTTGCTACCTCACCATCCTGACACTGTCGAAGGTCAGCGCGCGTATCGGGAGCAGTTAGCCAGTTGGGCTCGGCAGTGGGGAAGAGAAGCTGTGATCAATTTTCAGAAGCCAGTACCGCTTACTCCAGGTACAGCACCCATCTGTTCAGGGGAGTGTTATAACTGTGGCATGCGGGGCCATCAAGGAAGATCTTGTACGGCGACTGGGGCTCAGGCATTAGGGCCACGCGAGAGGGAGTGGAGAGTCTTGTGTGGGAGACACTTACCTAGGGCTTTGCCAATGGCAGATCGACCACGGGCTGTGAACAGTGTCATGGATGCAGAGTTCGAAGCTTGGGCTAGCGCAGATTTGGGAAACAGCTGTAGCTGTAACTCCTACGCATAACAAGTGGGCAACTGCCTGAGGCCCGTTTTGCATAACAGTGGGGCACTAACCCACCCACTCAAAACCTATATGGGGGGCATATAGGAATGGTCCTACCGGCTCCTCGGCATGCTTACCTACACTCACTGCATATATGGGGGCTCGAAAATGGCTTCGGCGCTGGCTCGGCATGCTTACGTTTCACAGTAATCCTTCTTTTTTTCTCGAATTAATTTTAATTCCAGGTTACTTGGGCGCTTACCCAGGTTACCTCTCATCACCTACCTCTACGTATCCCATGCCCTCTGCTATCTCTTCTGACGGTCTCAACGCTGACACCGGGGATCCATCCGCTACCTCTGGAGGCAGTACACCTGCTGATACCGACTCTACAATCACTGCGTCTGCTCACGTTTCTGAGGATCCACCACGTCCCCGTTCCCCATCCTCCCAAAATACTCAGACAGAGAATAACGCAGCCACTCAGCAACTGTCGACTCCAATTCCCTCAAAGAAGAAACGAGGGAACCAGGGAAAGTTTCAGGGCCCTCAGCTGGAATTTCTGCAGTCGCGTATTGACGCATACCTCGCTCTCTCGACCAGGAAGGAGCGCGGTGCTTGGATCATGAGCACGACTCATGAGTATTTCCAGAAGTTTCCATGGCATAACACGTCGGAGCCAGCTGAATTCGCTATCCTTCGTGATTCTAGTGCTTCCCTCTCCGACCAACAGCGTCAGGACCTAGAAGCTGCACGCGACGACCTTCTGTGTAAGACTGTTAAACAAGGACAAGCCGTGAGTCACACCTGTAGTTCCTTTGTCTCTCAGTGATCTCATTTTTTACCAGGAACTCAAGAACTGGATTCATCGCCAAACTCAACGACCTGCTCAGAGGAATGGCGGCGAGGCGTTTAAGCAGATCAATAACCAACTGAATCAAACTACGAAACTGAAGCGACCTCGTCGTAAACCTGACTACAAACATTTCATGTCCCATCCCGAGTATCGCGACCAATTTCAGAAGCATTATCAAGACGCCACCGCCGATAATCCTCCTTCCAAGGCTGAACGTATAAAAAAGCAATGCGAGCTGGCGGAAGAACTGTACAATCAACAACCAGATGACGTTAAGCAGAAAATTGCCCTCGAGAACTCTACTCAGCATTCGTCTCGGGTCTCCACCTTCAAGAAGTTGATTTCTGGTGACGGTTTTTCGTTGGAAGGAGTCGATGACCTTACGGAGGCTGAGAAACAACTGTACGTCTCTTTTTCTCTCCCTTACACCTGAACTCACCATCAGTCAGGTGTCGTGCAAATCTCCTTACTTTTATTCAACCTCTCTTGGATGCAATCCGGGCTCATACCGGCTTGTGGCTAACATTGCTTGCTGGGGCGCCACCCAAAAACACTGACGATCCCAAAGCTGACTTCGCCGTGCTCGCGTAAGTCTTATTCATTTGTGCTGCAACAATAATTTACGCCTTTTTCAGAATTAGCTCAGGGACTGTAGACGGTTTGAAGTTCCACGAGTGGAATTCTGATGACTTCGGGGAGAAGGTCATGAATTCATTCTTGCTTTTTTTGCATGCTGCTACTGGTGCGAGCTTTGAATTCACTTTTATATTGAGATTATCCTGACCTAACGTTTGAAATAGGATCCAAACTCAACACCGGTTCGGCTCATGCTCCTGAACAAACGCCGGACCAATCTCCTCAGCAACTGATCAAAGACCCCTCACTATTCACGATTCCCGATCCTGTGCCGTCTATCGAAAGGCCTAGACCGAAACCGAAAGAGCGAGCGAATAATCCCAAGAAGCGAACGAACGATACGACAAAAGCCAAGAGGGGAACCAACCGTACAAAAGCCAAGAAGCAAACCATCGATACCGAAGACGAGGAAGAGGAGGACGAAGAAGAGGAGGACGAAGAAGAGGAGTACGAAGAGGACGAAGAGGACGAAGAGGATGAAGAGGACGACGAGGACAAAGAAGAAGAGGAGTACGAACCTCGCCTTCACCCTTCTCGTGAAAAATTGCTCCATCCCGCAAGTGTGGCATATCTCCAGAGTCTCTCTGACAAAGACCGCCGTCTTGAAATGGCTATTCTATGTCAGCGACAATCGAACTACGACTTCTATCGGAACAACAACATCTTGCGAAATAAATGGGCCATGCTACAAATCACCGGTGGTCGCACAGCGACTGACATAATTGAGAACGGCTTCATTCCGGATGATTCACCTCAATCCTCATCTCTCCTTCCTTCGAAAACTTCTTCTGGTTCAGCAGAGCCGTCCTCTCAATCTTCTCCTCCTCCTCCGACTTCCAACAGCTCTTCAGATTCTTCACCTGTCCAACTCACTTCTTCCCCTGGCCCCGAAGAACAGTCCACTCAATCAACCACGCCACATCCATCTCGGAGGAACAATCTTCACAAGGTGACAATGTCCCAGGAGCGTCCAGCTACCCTGTGGCTAAAGCAGCGCCCATGACTCCTGCATCGGCCAACTCCGTACTCAACTCCCCTGTGGCTGGAAACGTGGCTGAAGCAGCGACCATGACTCCCACATCGGCCAACTCCGCGCCCAACTCCCCTGTGGCCAGAAACGTCCCTTCAGCGCCCATAATTCATTCGACACCTGTATCGGCCGACTCCGAAACTATTCCTGTGTCCAACTCGCCTGTCGCTGGAATCGTTTCGACGCCCAACTCTGACTCGACTGTTTCAGCGTCCAATGATGTCTCGTCCAATACTTCATCGGCTACCGAACCTCTTCCAAGTTCTTCAGCAGCCTTCCCTCTGTCGACTGATGCAGTTGATCTGACTGACTGTCCTCGATGGCTCTCCGATGCCTACGAAGCCCTTACCGCGGAGAATAGTCCGCAAGATCCTCTATGGCGCAAAGCCCTATGTGATTTGGTAACCTTCGAACGATACCATTCATTCAAAAACCCGAATGGCAATGTAAGTGTAATTAATCCGTTCTTCCATCCGCTCTGTACTGATCGATTTTCTATGCCAGGGATCCACTTTTCCACCGACGGGTCGTCCTCAGGCGTTCGCGTGGTGGTTCCAGAACCGAAAGACTGTCTCTCGCCTTCCCCCCGATGATAAATTTGGGACCTTAGCCGAATTCTCCTCCCAATGGTGGACTTGGTACTCAATGATCAATCCTGAATGGCGGGAACGTGACATATCAGGCAGAATCGTGGTCAACGGAGCCTTGTTGTATCTTTGCATTGGTGGTACCAACATCTGGAAAGCCCCTCATCTGACTGGTTGTTAGGCCTACGCGACATTTCGTGGGTTCTTTCGGAACTAGTAAAAGCAAATCGGTGAGCCCTTTGAGCATGTTCTTTTTTCCATTGGTGACCATTCAAATTTTGGAAGACCGCATCATCGCAGCAAACGCAGCCGACCTGCAAAGGACAACTCCGACGGTGAGGATGTACAACGTTATTCACGCCGACTTCGCAGCCAGCGCAATCTGTAAATCTTATTGAGTATCTTGTATTGATATAAAATTTATATATTTTGCCAGCCATTTATCTTTTTGTGTGACCAGTTCCAAGCAGAATCCGATATCGACCATAAACGGACCGGGCTTGACCGCTTGGAAAAACTTGATTTTCCCCTTTCTTTCCTCTAGCATGGACTCCTCCATCATCTCGATATCAGACGACAAAGATTGCACCGAGTCTTCTCTTACCTCCTCTTCAACAGATTTTTCTCACATTCGTCCTCCTTCTCTCTCCGCTATCATGAGTCCAGCTCAAGCAACTCGTGCTGAACATCCTACCTGTACTCCCCCAGTGTACGAGTCCTCGGCGCCAAACAGGAAATCACGACGTCGCTACTATGTTGTGTTCATTGGTGACCAGCCTGGCTGTTATCTTGACTGGTAAGTTTTGTATCGCATAATGTATGATTAATCTGAGACACCTCAATGTTTAGGGCGGATGCGGGTGCACGCGTAACGAGTTTCCCTGGTAATGTTCACAAGAAATATGATACATACGAACAAGCTCTCGCTGGGTGGCGTCAACACTGCCGTGGATACCACGAACACCCTGCTGGATTCATCGACGGTACTATGTTTGTTAATCCCGACGCTCTCACAGTCCCAAAGACTCCACCGCCCATCACTCCTCCCCCTGCTGAGATCAATACCATGTCTTTTCCCACTCCCACCATGTTCAGCCCTGCATCTAGTCCGATTCGGGCTCCTAGTCAAAATCATCCTAGCGCCTTTGGACCTGAAGCCTTCACTCCACAGCGCCGTACTAGAGTTTGGGCTATTCATTCCCCAAAATTCAACAGCGTAGTGACATCAAGGTAGGTAACGTTCTTATTCAAAAGTCATATGCGAGCGAGAGATCTCATGCGGATGTAGTACTCAAGCCGACAAAATTCTTACAAGAGCGATGAACCAAGGGGAGGAGGTTGAAGTCCGCGAGGTAGACGGTGTTGCTCAGGCCGAGGAGTGGTTTGGTACCTTATCTCTGGATGAATAGATAGTTGATGTACTCGTGCTGTACTTGTGCTTGCAAAATCTCGATCCCAGAATGAACTTGTCGTTATATTCACAATGATCCCAGCCAGCTATATGTACTAAGTCTGATTCATGTACTCCTCTGGGCGTTGAAGACGGCCGTTTCGACGCTGACGATAATTAATAAAAGCCCTAGGACCCCAATTCTCTATATAACGACTGAGAAGGATCTTGAGGAGATATTCAAAAGGGGGACTTTAAAAAAAAAGAACTCACATTGCTTGGCGACGATCCTCTCCATAACGACGTTCTTCACGATGACTAAAGAAAAGAGCATTAATAGTATGGATTAGTGTGGTCAGATATATGTTGCGAGAATGCCTACGTCTTGCGGTACTGTTCCTCGTAGTCCTTTTGTTTGACTCAATTGGCTTCATAATCAACTGCCCTACGTCTATCGTGAAATGTGTTTGAGTATAAATGACTTGAACCATCCTATTGACAGAAGGACCTACTTTGCCATGCGTTCTCTGGCCTTTTCCCACCTTTTTTCCTTGTTTCTATGTATTGGGACCATCAGGTTTGACAATGCTCAGCGATAAGATCTCAATATATCTCACCTTTCCTCGTATCGCTTTCGAGCTTTCTGTTGAGGTGTGAGTTCAGTGTCAGGTTCCGAATCCCTGCTTCTAGTAGCGGGCTCAGAGATCAGATGCTCGGGTTTATATGTTGTATAATCTCTGGCAGTGAGTCCTTTTCGTAGAAACTCTGCTAGTGAGATATTGAACTTGGGCCGCTCTATGTGGCCAGTTCGCGATAGAATTTATCGATCAGTTGGATTTCATTCGTAGAATTCCCAGTATATGCCACATACCATTCGGGGGTTTCGTCTCCTGCTTACTTGCCATAGGAATTGAGATTCGAGGCTCCAGAGAAATCCTGTGAGTGTTGTATGTGCTGTAGATATACCACTCGAACATGTTCGAGTTTGAGTTCAAGTCTATCGCGATTGAATATCACCGACTATCGCTTATGTGGCCAGTTCCCGATACTTAGCTCAAACGACTGTCTTTTTTTACCTGTCTTTAATGAGAATTTGGCCCCGCGGTTCGAAGTAGAGCCTACGTTTTTTTGTAGTAGCATAGAACATTGTAGTAATAAGAGTACAGATACATTCATGGTAGTCGAGCATGGGCAATTAGCTGTAAGTCTCGGAGTTCTTGTAGCGAATATTTAAGATCTATCAACTCCTCGTCAATGTCCTTCGCATTCTTCTTCTTGTCAGCCAAAGTCTGGGTCATTGCGTCGATTTCTCCTGCAAGTACTTCCTTCTCTCGCATAAGGGTATGAATCGAGGTCTGGACCTCTCGGAACCGCTCTTCGACTTGAGAGAGTGTGAATGTTGGAAATGGGGCACCGTCTCTTCGTCCCTGTTCACTAGTACGATAGACTGAAAGAAAAGAGCCGTGTTAGGTGTTTTCATTGATTCAATCAGGTCCTGCACTCACGCTGAATGCTCGACCACCCTCGGTTGTCTATTCCATCCAAGGAGGTGTTGCGGCCTTCCGTTCCAGCGGCGGTGAGATTTGCTGAATGGAAGTCCGACCTCACGGTCTGAAGGACAGTGAAACGTGTGAGATGTTCAGTCCCCCACCTAGTGGTATACGATGGGGGTTGATAGTTTTCCCAGCCGGAGGCAGTGCCCCATCCGACGGAAGGGGTGTCCTCCCACCCGAAACCCAAACCCTGAGTGGAAGACCTCTCCATTACAGAGGTGTTTTGATCACTTGGCGGTAAATCTGAGGCGACTGAACCAGGAGGGGAGAGAGGCGCTGTATCAGTGGTAGGGGATAATGAGACTGGGGAATCCATGTCAATGTAATGGAAAGAAAGTGACCGGCTACCAGTGGATATCTGTTTTCAGACTCCGATGGAAAATGCGCCTTGCTCGCGCGCTGACAAGTGGCTGGTCCTCGTCCCTGCAAAAATATTCTAGAATTATGAGATTTACCCGCTGAATATTGGCTTACCGACGGATTCTACTCGCTCAGCTCTTCCAGCAAATCCTGCTTCTTCACCTACTGACACGGACATGAAGTTCCAACGGATTAGTCTTCGCGACTTTATGTCCAACCCAGCTGATACTGTAAAACTTTTGTAAAAAGTACCGATAAGTTATCGGGTACCTATTGCAAATAGTTGTGATAACCCGGAGGGGGTCCCGGAAATGGCCCCGGGGGGTGGTCATGCCTGTCACCACCTGTCACATATGGCTTATATTTACTGTTTTGGGTAATTAATAATCATCCAGATATTAAATAAGCAGTACGTTTTCAAAAAAACTCGAAAATTCATAAAAATTCATAAAAAACCTAAAATGGCCTGATTAGGTCAGATCAGGATATGTAAGCAAATGACCTCATATGATAAAAATGATGTAGGGCCAAGGTAGGTACCAAAAATAGCCCAAAAAATCACTAAAAATGCAAAAAATATTTAGGGATAGTATAGAGCCTATTGCAGGCCCAGGCACATCAAACTTACCAAAAAAGGAAAAAATTGATGATGATCTCATCTTGTAGCAAAAAATCTGAAAAAAATCCTAAAAATAGTCAAAAAATTCAGGGGTGCCTTGTTGGCCCTGAAAACGCAAAATAAAAAAAAATACGCGACAAGTGTAAAAATTTTCATCACTCCAAATCATTCCAAATCTACTATACAGTCAGTATGTATGATGTATATGCTATATTTAGCATCCTAGTACCTTTATTGGGCTAAAAATAGAACTTGATCTCATCTGATAGCAAAAAATCTGAAAAAATCATTAAAAATACTCAAAAAATTCAAGGGTGCCTCATTGGCCCTGAAAATACAAAATAAAAAAATTTACACGACACAATTGAAAAACAACATCACTCCAAATCATACCAAATCCACTACACAGTCAGTATATATCATGTATATGCTATTTATAGCACCCCTAGCACCCTCAATCACTTATATCACTCAAGAATCATACCAAACTGAATAATTTGGGAAGTAAATATATTGTACATGACATTTTGAGGACACCTAGTACCCTTGATAACTTAGAACAATTTATATTACTCAATATGTCCAGTACACTTAGCACTCACTTATCACACCTAACACATTTTAACTCATGACAGTACTTATATGTATTATACTTAACACACTTAACAGTCAAAAAGTCAGAACAATTGTTATACTATAACACACTCATAACAACAAGTTTTGGGCGCTTATGGGCGCTTATTTGGTGTTTTTGAGTCGAAATTCATTAATAGCACATTCAATAATTTTTGTGTGGGCTCTATATTGTGTAAGGATGTTGTCTATATTATATTCTTCTAGATACAATTCAGGGAACTCGAAAATTCAACCTGTGGGGCTGGCTATATTGTGATCTTTTGAAATATAACAGTGTTTTATGTAAATGTCAATGTATATGTCCATGTAATGCAAGTATACTGATGGTGGTTCATGAAGGAATCACTGCTACAGTCTACTAGAAGTGTCTGGACATGGCCCAGATACTTACTATGACTATTGGACTCTGTGATATACATGTACATGTTTCATGTACAATATAGATGTCTACACCTACATGTAACAATAGATGTCATATTCAATGACCCCCATCACAGATCTCTTGGCTGTATCACATAGAGATAGCATAGAATAGGTTGTAGGATGATTCTTCTCATGACCCAGTAGCAGTTTGACTTCACAACATGGGTGTATGCATTGACATTTTGATAAAACACTGTTATATCACAAAAGATCACAATATAGCCAGTCCCACAGGTTGTAATCTTGAGTTCTCCAAACCGTATCAAGTGTAGTATGATATAAACAACATCCTTACACAATATAGAGCCCACACAAAAATTATTGAATGTGCTATTAATGAATTTCGACTCAAAAACACCAAATAAGCGCCCATAAGCGCCCAAAACTTGTTGTTATGAGTGTGTTATAGTATAACAATTGTTCTGACTTTTTGACTGTTAAGTGTGTTAAGTATAATACATATAAGTACTGTCATGAGTTAAAATGTGTTAGGTGTGATAAGTGAGTGCTAAGTGTACTGGACATATTGAGTAATATAAATTGTTCTAAGTTATCAAGGGTACTAGGTGTCCTCAAAATGTCATGTACAATATATTTACTTCCCAAATTATTCAGTTTGGTATGATTCTTGAGTGATATAAGTGATTGAGGGTGCTAGGGGTGCTATAAATAGCATATACATGATATATACTGACTGTGTAGTGGATTTGGTATGATTTGGAGTGATGTTGTTTTTCAATTGTGTCGTGTAAATTTTTTTATTTTGTATTTTCAGGGCCAATGAGGCACCCTTGAATTTTTTGAGTATTTTTTATGATTTTTTCAGATTTTTTGCTATCAGATGAGATCAAGTTCTATTTTTAGCCCAATAAAGGTACTAGGATGCTAAATATAGCATATACATCATACATACTGACTGTATAGTAGATTTGGAATGATTTGGAGTGATGAAAATTTTTACACTTGTCGCGTATTTTTTTTTATTTTGCGTTTTCAGGGCCAACAAGGCACCCCTGAATTTTTTGACTATTTTTAGGATTTTTTTCAGATTTTTTGCTACAAGATGAGATCATCATCAATTTTTTCCTTTTTTGGTAAGTTTGATGTGCCTGGGCCTGCAATAGGCTCTATACTATCCCTAAATATTTTTTGCATTTTTAGTGATTTTTTGGGCTATTTTTGGTACCTACCTTGGCCCTACATCATTTTTATCATATGAGGTCATTTGCTTACATATCCTGATCTGACCTAATCAGGCCATTTTAGGTTTTTTATGAATTTTTATGAATTTTCGAGTTTTTTTGAAAACGTACTGCTTATTTAATATCTGGATGATTATTAATTACCCAAAACAGTAAATATAAGCCATATGTGACAGGTGGTGACAGGCATGACCACCCCCCGGGGCCATTTCCGGGACCCCCTCCGGGTTATCACAACTATTTGCAATAGGTACCCGATAACTTATCAGTCTTTTTTACAAAAGCTTTACTGTATCCTGTGTCCAACCCGCTTGCTACCACGAGTGTTCAGGTAGACGAAATATCGAACGACGGGCGACGCGTAAAGAGAAAAGCAACGGAGACCAACCTTCCATCCCCCGTCAAAAAAAGTCGCGCGCAAACAATGTCTACAGAGCCGACAGTGACAGACCCACCAGATATTTTTGCTTCCGCTCTGGAAAGCTTTAGTCGCATGGAAAATCCCTTCGAGGTCGATGATTCATCCACGGTGCAGAATGTGGAGCTATTGATAGGCACTGCTTCTGCTCGTGCTAAGAGGCGATACTTGACTTCTGTGAGTTACGTCGATTGATGTCTGTAGAGATATTTTTACCAATTTTTGTTATCGCAAGACCAACCGCTGCTTGAATGGAGGAAGTTCACGGATGACTACCTGGCTGAATTTATCAGAAACGAAGGTCGCGGCAACGGAAATGTGGACACTTGTTTTCACTGCCGAAGAAATTCGCTGGACTGTCTTCCTCTCTTTCGATGCATGGAGTGTTTCCCGGAAGACCTGGTTTGTGAGAATTGCTGTAGGCGAATGCACGAGTTCCGTCCATTAGATGTGGTCGAGGTTAGCTAGTCGTCTAGTCGTTTGTCCGTTACAATGCTGACACGTTGTAGAAATGGAACGGGAAATTTTTCGAACGAATTTCATTGAAGACAATTGGAGTGTTTGTACAGCTAGGTCATAACGCCCGTACTGCGTGCCCTAATCCCAGAGTCGTCGAAAATTTCACGGTCATCCACGTTAATGGCATCCATACTGTCCGTCTTCATTATTGCTGTTGCCCCAATGAATTGGTGGCGGGTGAACGGTGGCAGCAGCTCCTTCGACGCCGTTGGTTTCCAGCAACACATATCGACCCACAGACGGCAGCTACCTACCAAGTTATGAATATGTTCCATATTTTTACTCTGCAAGGGAAGGTTACCACTTACGATTTTTACGCGGGTCTTGAGAAAATGACAGATAATGCAGCGTTAGTCAGTCTACCGGTGAGTGAAGGAGTAGAGGACACCTTACCCCAGTTTGTCTCAAACGAAATTTTTGCAGGATCGATATCGCAGCTTCTCGCGAATGATGAAGGAGTGGAGGCATCTGAAAATGGCAAAACGGTCAGGATGCGGAAACGATGCAGAACGAAGTCTGGCGGAAACCAAAAATGGAGAAATGGGCATCAAGTGTCCCGCTTGTCCACGACCTGATGTGAACCTACCTGAAAATTGGCGAGAGGCACCTTGCAAGAAAAGGTATGTGAAAGTACACCAAGACATTGAGCTGGTTGATTGAAGCATATGTTTCGAGATATTTGTATTGGATCTTCTTCGCGATCGATGCTTGCTTCCGTCTGAAGCGACGATTAGTATCTTCGGAGGCCCGCGATCCAGATCTAGACGTAGGAGGTTCATATTTCACTGAGGATGCAGTATTTCGAGATTATCTGTTATGAAGCATAACATGTACTTCTAAGCCCCCACAAATTTCTCAAATATTCCCAGCATATCCCCTGATTTTTCCTGATTTTCCTACCATTTTTCCATATTTTTCCATCATTTATTTGGGCTTAAACAACCTCTGCAGTCCTTTTCTATCGATGGCCGAGGCTACGCCGAGCTGGCGCTTATTCGGCGTCTCGGCATCTAAACGCAGAAGCGCCGTGTTTTACTTTTTCTCACGACTTGTTCCTCTCACCTCTCCCATCTCCTCGACCACCACCACTCCTCCACAACCCTTCAGGACCGCGGAAACAACACCAACGACAACCTAGGACGATGGAGGAACGGTAGGGACGACAAGGCAGAGGGTTAAGAGGGTTGGAGGCCGCGGTGACGCGGCCTGCCAACTAACACTATATTTCGTGCGTAATCTGTCCGTCTAGACGGATTACCTTCACACTAACAAGGTGCCGCCGTCCAGGTGGGGTCATCGTCGACTCGCGTCGACGCTTCTTGACTTCTCCATGCCCTCCCGGATCTCCACACATACCACAAGACCCGGCCTCACATGAGATCCTTCGGTTCCGCCATGTCAACCTTGTTTTCGCATCCCCGTTTCTCCGTTCGGCACTTCGTCACCTCGTCCTCGTCATCCTCGGCCTGGTAACATTCCGCTTAGTCGCTCCTGGTGACAATGCACAGCCGGCCCACCATTTTCTGTGTTACACCCTCGGTCCTGACGTGTCAACGTCGTTCTCGGCATCCATTTATTCCGCTCGCTCCTTCGTCAGCCTGTTATTCGTCATCATCGGATCCTATACACTTCGTTTGGTCATCCCTGATGACGATACATCCCCGGCACCTCGACTTGCGCTGTTTCGCCTTCACAAACACCCCACTCTCACATTTTCGGCTTGTACGCGCGGCGTTCGGCCCTCGTTCACCTAAATCACCTCACCCTCGACCTGTTTACGCATATCGTCGCTATTTACGCGTATCGTCGGCTTTATCCTTTGTTCCTGCCCTTCAACTTACTCTATCCGGATCTCTTACGCGTATTGCCGGCACCCCTTCTCTATGCAAGCCTTTCAACCTTACCTTTTTGGACTGACATCTAGCTCCAGGACTCGATAGGCACAGCAGACGAATCAAGACGAGTCAAGGCGACTCTTTGTCTGCTGATACATTCTTTTGTTTTGTTTTCCATTTTGGCTTCTGATACTCGTAAGCAGCCGGATCGACGCGTGTTCATGTCGATTCGTGTCGTTTCGAGTCAAATCGCATTGTCGGCACATAACGACGACGCGTTTATTACACGTCCCGGCACTGGGACGTGTCATCACAATTATCATTGTGGTGACACGTCCTCAAGCCGACATTCTTTTATATTACATTACCTTATATATCCTTACATACAGAAAACCTATATAAGCAGTAGGTATTTTGTAAACCAATCCCCAGATTGGTTATTTTCAAAGGTTCTCAATACGATTCGGCTTTATTCTCTCATCTCGGTCTGGTTATCACCAGTGTAACAACACTTGTACTATTAACAACAAAGTTTCAGCAAACATCAATTACTTGGAGTCCAGATCCTCGGTGTAGACCTATTAGCTTAGCAGCTTGTCTACAACGTTCTTCGGACTGAACGCTCGTAGCCTTCGTCTTTGGTGCCGTCGAGGGATAGAGCAACGAGCACCTAACATTATCTTCGAGAGGTAACGGACCAGAATGAGGTATGAATCCAATTCATGAACCAATCGTTTATGTAATCAACGTCATCTGACCCATTGAGTCAGATGTCAACTTGCACTGGTCTTTCGGCGCTCGACCACGCAAACACAAAACACTCTCGTGGTTATGCCACAACGGGTGTCGGAATTGGAGTGTGCGCACGCCACGAGTTCATTCAGCTTAACGGAGCAGTAGATCTCCAGAAAGGAGAGAGGTGCGTGACATTTTAACTTCGATTCACCGTTTTCTAATAGGTTTCTGGATAGATACGCTAATATGGATTACGCCTTTGCCTCATTTCTGTGCCATCATCATCCAGATCTCACCAAAGTTGTGTCCTATGATATCGCCTGTCAATGGCATAAACACATTATCCAACGCGTGAAATCCCTTCCATCGTTAGTCGCATGCAATCTCGGTCTTCAAAAAATCAAGTTCGCGATCCCAAAACTCCATATTCATGGACACCAGCTAGGCTGCCAACTCAAATTCTCTCTTAACTGGCTTTGGGGAGCAGGGAGGACGGACGGTGAGGGTGTTGAACGACCGTGGGCACATTTGGGACCTATGGCGAGCAGTACTCGAGACATGGGTCCGGGTTCTCGTCATGGAACCATGAACGACCACTTTGGTCATTGGAATTGGGTGAAATTGATAGGCCTCGGTAAGTAGATCTTTTCTCAATGCCCTTGTTCTTCCTACTCATACTCATTCACAACCATCCAGGCGCTTTGCTACGGAAACGTCACCAAGTTGCTATGAAGGAGCACCACATCCAGAAAGAGTCGCTCCGGGAATTTACGCGAGGGAAAGGCGTCGAGACCGTCCAGTGGAAAAAGAGGATAGAGGATTGGGAAGATGATCAAGATCGGCCTGAGCGAGAACGTACATTCTCGAATCCGTATGAACTACCTAAATCAGGTGTGTAATCTTTCCTCGTACTCAAGTTCTATCTGATTCTCATTCTAATAGGTTTAACTGAGCACGATGTTCAATTGAGGCTATCTGAAGAGGAGGCACGGCAAGCGCAGAATGGATCATTCTCATTACACGAGGTTGGCCCTACAGCTTTCATGTCACAGTTGCTAGAACTGGAGGACCAACAGTGCGTTTCGTTCGGCTGCATATCGCGTGGTTTTTGCTCATATTTGTCCTTTCCAGACGAAGTCTATCACTCGACGTAATTGCAAAGGCGTTCGAAACCTCAAGTCAGAAGACAGCGTTGATGGAGCGACGGACGAAGCTCATGCGTCTAATGGGCCGTATTCGTTCTATTCAAGCGTTGTACATGCCCTCCGCTATACATCTCCTCGGACAACGCAGGGTGGAGGGCGAGGAACATGTCGAAAACATTCCCATAATCTTTCCATCGAATCTCACCGCTGAAGAACGTTCTTCTGGATGCCACGAATCTCTTGTGAAGATTGAGGAGCAGCTTCGGGAGGCACAACTCCGTGGCACACTTGACAGCCTTCGCAATCACCTCCATATGAAAAGTCGACTCCTCACTTACCGAAAGTCCAACGTCAAAGCGCAGTCAACGATAACAAAATCTCAGGCTCTCTTGAAACGAAATCAGAAACAGATCGATTCGGATGCGCATAGGTACAGGACAGCTTGGTCAGCTCTCGAACGTATTCGCGGCTCTGGTAATAGTGGATGGAATCAGTTAAAGTCTTCGGATGTGAGGATGATGGATGGAGGAGAGGATCGGGCGCTGGGGATGGAACGAAAACGGATCGGTAGGAAGAAAAAGGAAGCTGAGGCTGCCGGGCAGGCCTCGGAATCCAACATTCTTGATTTGTGCGACAGAAATCCAGCAGACGCCGAAGAAATCGATGACCGGACATCACTGCAACGCGCTCGAAATGGAGTCGGGGAAGGGTTCCGAGAAACATCTTGGATATGGAAGGAGGGAGGGAACGGGAATCTGATCGATAACGAGGCGTTGGAGGAGTTCATGCGTGTAGAATGGAGCAAGGCTTACAGTCGTGTGCAGAGATGGAGCGAAGAACTGGGCCTGATTGAAGAGGAGAGACGTCGTGTACTGGTAACCCTCGAACACGAGGCGCTACAGTGGGAAGGACGGCAAGTATATGAAGGTCCCCTGGCGGCAACATCCACCGATACACATCTCGAGGGGGTTCGAGCATACGCACTTTCACAGGCACATTTATATCGACAAATTGCATGGAATTTTCGTAGGATGTGGGAGACATCCGATTCGTCTGAAGAGGTGGAGGATCTTGAAGAGGTCGGGGAAATGGACTCGGCTTTGGAGGACGAAGAGGAAGACGAGGCAGGTATATTCGGAGAGGATGACATTGCTGATGTTCCGGATGAGTAGACCCCATGTTTTTGTTTTTTGATATTGGACAGGTAGTCGCTATATATTTGTGTTTTTTGGACAATAATCACTGTTATTTTCATTCGTCGCTCACAATATTGGCTACACGTCGAGGTCGGACTAATTTTTTAATGAGAACATAAAATTACTCAGTTGCCGAGAAGCCGGTTGAGGGCTACCACACGATTATGCGAAACTTGATGTGCCGAGTAGCCGGTTGAGCAATCCCAACCGCCCCCATACAACCTAAGCATGCCGAGGAGCCGGTAGGCCCATTCCTATACGCCCCCCATATAGGTTTTGAGTGGGTGGGTTAGTGCCCCACTGTTATGCAAAACGGGCCTCAGGGACTTGCCCACTTGTTATGCATAAGGGCTACAGCTACAGGTGCGGGAAATGGGGCAGGATCGATGGCATAAACGGCACCCATGCGATCCCAGAATGCATCGGAATCAATACGAAAACATCTTGTACTTTCTTGGCAGACAATGAACTTGTTGTCGATCTGTTTTCGGTTGGGACTGATGGAAGCCGTTCGAGTACTCCTAAGGTGGTGGAGATCGAGTTGGAGGATGCCTCGGGCATGAAGTTGAGTGTTGAGGCATTGGTGGATGGTGGAGCGATGGTGGCTGCGATGGACAAGAGTTGCTATGAGCGGGTGAAAGATAAGATAAAGGGGTGGGAGAATTCAACAAAAAGGTTGAGAATGGCAAATGGTGTGGTGGTCTCAGCGGTCGCTCAGTGGAGGGGCAAGGTGAAACTGCAGGGAGTGACGGTGGAAGGAGTACTGCAGGTGTTTGATAGTGGAGGGAGTTGGGAAGTTTTGCTGGGCAAGCCACTGTTGCACGCGCTGGGTGCAGTTCACGATTTTCGGGATGACTCTTTGCATGTCCGGAGGGAGAATCCATTCCAGCAGGGCCTAGGAGTGTGTGTTGTTGAGCAGAAGGCAACGGAGGTGGGGCGCGAGTGTCCGATGCGAGAAAGGGATGCCGGGGTGCGTGTGGAATCACAAACCCCGGGTAATAGGGATGTTTCCCATTTCAAGATTGCAGCTGCTTCACTGACCACGGCTAGCTCCAATTTAGCAGAGCTTCCCTTCTATGGGGAACCAGTCACTTTTGAATCAAGGAGACAGATGCTTCAGCGCATATGGGAGGAGGAACGGCGGTTGCAGGAGGAGGATCAAAAGTCAAGGAAGTTGGCTGAGGAGAAGGTGCAGTCAAGAGGAGAGGAGCGACGTAGGATGGTGGAGTTGGACCAGGAGAGGGAGCGAGTGAAGTGGAGCGAACAGCGTGGACGATTGAGGGAGAGTGTGCGGAAGGCTCGTCGGATAGAGAGAGAGTTATCGAGCAGAAAGTGTTTTCGGTTTGTCAGCTGGAGGGGTAAGCGGCGACCCATGCGCGTGAAGAGTTTTTGGGAGGCCAAGGGAATGAAGGGGCAGCATCATCAGCAAAATCACCCTGTCTCTAGAGACTCCAGGGACACCCCCCAAATCCTAAGCAGCCTCAGAGTAATAAAAGTGCTTTAGAGTCTCTGGGCATCTCTGGGCATCTTTGAAAATCTCTGAGGGTGTCAAAATTTCTCTGAGAGAGCTGAAAGAGATAAAATCTCTCTAGGACTTGGGGGGTGTCCCTGGAGTCTCTAGAGACAGGTGTGATTTTCCTGATGATGAAGCTGCCAAGTGCATAAACTCAATGGGGGGAAGTAACGCACCCCCCTTGAGGGAAGTCTCAGCCAATAGTGCCAGTGTACCAGATTCAATTATTGATCCTGTCAATGGTTTAGGGCAGGATAGGACAGTGCATCCGGTCTGTATCGTGCAGGAGGAGGCCGATTTCAAGGGCGAAGCTGTGGACGTAATACCGGACGCTTTGGACCAGATTGAACAAGGGTCTGACTTGTTCACACGGAACCTGGGTTCAGACGGGGCTTTTCGAAAGCTTCGGGTGGATGAGATTCTACGGCTGGTCCAGTTTGGGAATCATCTGACTGCTGAGCAGATGGATAGAGCTCGGGGTCTCATTGCAGAGTATGCCGACTGCTTTGCTTTGAGTGTGGGTGAGGTCCGGCGGGTAGAGGGTGCTGTTCATAAGCTCAACGTTCCAACGGATGCTACTTTCAGTCGGAAGGTTCATCAGCGTCCTCTGACTCAGCCGCAGAAGCAATACCTACATACCAAAATCGATGAACTGTTAGCATCGGACATCATCAAGCAGTGCGACCCAAGCGACGTCAAGTGCGTATCTCCAACTCGACTGGCAAAGAAGGCACATGAAGGCGGTGGGCTTTCCTTGGAGGAGTTGCAACACCGGTTGAATGATCAATGCGTGGCAGCAGGTCTTCCTCCATGTTTTGAACTTCCTCCACGGAACACACAAGACGGTGGGGTGCAGCTCGAAGATGGCACGCAGCCAGAGAAACCTCCAAAGTGGCGTATATGTCAGAATTTTGGAGCAGTGAATAAGCTCACAGAGATTGCACCTATGCCTCAGGGCGATATCCGGGCGAAGCAACTTGCTCTTAGTGGCCACGAGTACCTTTGCTTCTTCGATTTTGCTTCAGGGTTCTACTGTGTGGACATGCATCCAGAATCGCGGCCATATACAGCGTTCTATGTGGAAGGTCGTGGTTATTTTTGGTACAAAAGGATACCATTTGGTCTGACCGGTGCCCCATCCACGTTTGCGCATATAACAGCCACCAGACTTGGGGATTTAACTTCCGATGATACCATGGAGTTATTCGTGGACGATGGAGCAGCGGCCGCAGATGATTTCGAATCAATGTATGTCAAGATTCGGAGAATCCTGGAGCGGGTGCGCGAAAAAGATCTCTCCCTGTCAGCAGCAAAGTCCAGGTTCTTCGTGAGTGAAGGGATCTTTGCTGGTGCCAAAGTTAGCAGAGAAGGAGTCACAACAGATCCTGCAAAGCTTACCGCAATTGTTGACTGGCAGCGGCCAGAAACGGCCTTGAACCTGTCCTCATTCTTGGGTTTGACTGGGCATTTTCGAGATTTGATCAAGAATTACGCTGCGATTGAGGGTCCGCTGAGGGATCTGTTGGCGGAGGTGGATCTGCCTCCGAAGTACAAAAAGTCGAAGTACAGGTCAACGATGGAGGCGTGGAAGTTGAGTGGGCGATGGAAGCAGAAGCATAGTGAGGCTTTTCTGAAATTGAAGGAGGTGATGGTTTCAGAGCCAGTGCTGCGGTCACCGAGGTGGGATGGCTCCCATTTCATTGTGACGTCGGATGGTTGCAAGTCCGGGTTCGCGGGAGTGCTAGCGCAAAGATTCCGAACCGTGCTGCCTAACGGGAGGGTGGTTGAGAAGATTCACCCAATCGCATTCGCTTCGAAACGTACCTCGGCAACCGAACGAAACTACAAGCCATTCCTACTGGAGTTTGCCGCTCTGAAATATGCTTTAGACAAGTTTTCGGATATCGTTTGGGGCTATCCAGTCGAAGTCGAGACGGACTGCCAAGCTCTGCGGGATGTACTTGTGAGCGATCGACTGAACGCTGCCCATGCGCGCTGGCGCGACGGTATTTTAGCTCACAATATCGTGGACGTGAGGCATGTGCCAGGGAAGTTGAATGTAGTGGCTGATGGGCTGAGTCGAAAGGATGAAGGGTTGTCTGGGTTCGAGGGTGATGGAAGCGAGTGGTCAGTAAGCGAAGATTGGGAGGCTTCGAGTGGGCTGATACAGGATGTTATGGGAGTGACAAGTGAGACAGAGGGATTAGGGAAGCTGCGTGAACGTTTCGTGGAGGAGCCCGTGTTTGCAGAGGTGGTGAGTGCCATTGGTGGGTTGAGGTCGGATAGTAGCGTCAGGGTCAAGGCCAGAGCTCAGCATCGAGCGAAGGGATACATGGTGGAAGACGGGAGGCTGTGGAAGGTAGGAGGAAACGGAGGCGCTAGGGCCAGACCGCGGGTGGAGTGCGTTACAAAGGCAGAGGCGGTGGAGTTGGCACGTAGCCAACACGAGGAAGGTGGTCATTGGGGAAGGGATGCGGTAAAAATGGTGCTATTGGATAAGATCTGTAGCCCGAAGCTCGACGAGTCTGTTTCAAAGGCCATCAGCGAGTGTCCTCGGTGCAAGAATTTTGGAGCGACACACCTGCATTCACTGCTGAACCCAATCACTAGAAGGCATCCGTTTGAACTTTTGGTGGGTGACTACTTGTCCATGTCGGTGGGGAAAGGTGGTTATCATACAGTCAGCCTGTATCTGGACGTGTGTACACAGCACATTTGGGGTTTCAAGTTCAAAACGGCAGGAACCGGGAAGACCACATTGCTTTCTTTGCGACATATTTTCCACGAGTTTCTTCCGGCGGAGACTTTTATGTCGGACCAGGGTAGTCATTTCCGTAACAAGGAGGTCATTGAGTTCTGTGATAGTAGGGGAGTAAAACATCAGCTGACACCGGCGTATTCACCTTGGGTGAATGGGTTGGTGGAAGGGACCAATAGGCTCTTGCTGCATGTTTTGAAGAGGCTCTGTGCGCCCGACGTGGGAGAAGATACGGACGAGTGGAAACAAATGGATTCATTCGAGAAGCTACCTAACACATGGCCTGAACGGTTTGATGAAGCTATCGAGATTCTCAACCATCGTATTTTGCCTGCTCTTAAATTCCCGCCGAAGGAACTCCTGTTTGGTCTGGCTGTCAACACACCGAGGACGAGTTTGGACGTGGCAACTTCTGTCTTGCAACCGAGAGATGCGGTGGTTCATGCGTTGTATGCTGAGCAGCAACGGTTGGATGGATATGAGGAGGCGTTGAAGCATGCTGTCGGGCGTAAGTCGAGGTTTGATAGGCGAGTGAAGGGTTCGAGAGCAGGAGAGGTGGTCTTTGTAGAGGGGGATCTAGTGCAATACAGGTTTAACCAGCTGGATAACAACATATCAACAAAAACAAAACTTGCCGTTCGTTGGTCACAGCCGATGAGGGTTGGAGCGAAGTTAGAGAATTCATACGAGTTGGTGGATCGGAATGGGGTCAAGGTTGAGGGTGGGCCGTTTCATGCGAGAAGGTTGCGGCTATTTGTGCCCAGGCCGGGCACAGCGCTGTATGAGGAGCAAAGGGTGCTGGATGAATCTAGAAGGGCGTTGGAGAATGCTTCGGTTGACGTCGAGGACGACGTCGATTCTTAGATGGGGGAACATGTAGTAGTGGGAAGTGGCGGTCACGTGTTTGATTGGTCATAATATTAGCGCGTAGAAGTACGTCGAACGGTAGTAAAAGTAGGTAATCGAATAATCTTTATCATCGACGTCCAAGCTGGCTCGCTGGACTACTCCAACACACACACTCTCTCTACATACTCCTCTGGAAACGTTCTTGAACGCCCACATTTTCATTGAAAAAACTACTACTACTAGTATGACTCGCTCAACCACCTCTCGATTACTCGCTATCTTGCTTGTCGCAACAAGCATCTCTTCTGGCGTTTTCGCCGCTCCTACTCTGGCCAGACAGGGTTCGTTGTCTGTACGCCAGACTCCAGAATGTGCTGGCACGCTTCTTCAACGTCGTGGAGATGAACATGTCAGAAATGATGTTTCTCGACGGGTACGCTTTGTTCATTCACGGTTCGGCGCCAGTGCTCTGATTCTCATTTTGCGTAATTAGAACATCGTATCCGAGGAATCAGACTCTCAGGATTCGGATGGATTGCACAGTGCCATGAAGGACGTAAGTGGGATGATCTCCTTTCCCAGTGTTACTTCGTCTAAAGTTCAAACATTGGCATCATCATCATGCACATTTCTGCTCTTTTAATTTAGCCTGACGTGTTTGTCTCTGTCTCTGTCGAGCAACGAGCCGAGCTCTCTAAACGTGCTGGACAGCCCATGTCCAGCGAACTCAGGAAAGGACTGTCAGATGAAGAGGTGGGCACTGAACCTGCACTTTTGTTTTCTCCAGTAGTCGTTGGTTCTCACTCTCGTGCTCAGCTTAGCAAGATTGTCTCTGACCAAAACGAAATCGCCGATAGACTCAATGAGATCAAACAAGAATTGAAGGCCCTGATAGTTCCCATGCATACGCTTGCCAACTTGTATCAAGAGCTCGACGAGATATTGAAGAGAATCAACGTTGATGAAGCTACAATCAAACGTGTCTATGGGCCCGAAGGTAGCATGCAGGTGATCTCCGACAATCAGGCAAAGTGCAACAAGTTGCTGAGGGATTGAAGAGCTTGCCTGCCTGGTAATACGCGCCTCCGAGTCCGACTCCAGGATTATGGTAATCAAATATATACCAGTGGCTGGTCAACCCTTCGTGATTACTCAGATACGCCTGAGGTTAGTACGTTGTGTCTGGACTAAGCAAATTGAAACCGTTTAACGTTCCTTCCTTTGCATCACTACTGGTATCTGTGTGAACTATGCTTGTCACTCGGAAACGAACAGTGTCGACCTGAGAGACGAGAGGATGCGAGAGAGAATGGTCGGAGGAGATAGAGGCTAGAATTTCGCATCAGTGTATTGAAGCTCAATGAAGCCCACCATCGTGTGATAGCTGAGCAGTCGATAAATCAAAAATGACACAAAGTTCTTTGCGACATTCCAAATGTTGCAGTCCATGCAAACTGGAAGAGCTCCTCCTACGCACTTTCGATTTCGCAGTGCGCGTTCAATGAGGACACCAAAGTCGTCAGAGAATAAAGACATGGTTCCTGCGTTACGCGTAACGGACTGGATGATGTCAACCTTTGGGAAAAACGGCAAGATCGACTCGTTCTGAATCGTCATCCTACCATCCTTGATCTAACAAAATGCCATTCAGTCAAACGGTTTATGGAGAGGAGCAGTCAATTGGGGGGTAGAGAAGCTCATCCTCATCAGTGGTTCAACCTACGTGAAGCTGGGTGTCCCGAGAGTTCGAAGCATCCGCTGGTCGTATCAATCAAGTCACCCGATCGGGAAGGGAAGGAATTCGATTGCAATGCTGAGATTGTCTCCCAAAAGCAGGATATTCACCTCTTGACACTTGTCAAGTAGAGATATCAAGAATACGGAGAAGGTTGGTGCAGCCTGAGTGTTTTTGTTGCTGATAAGTCCGGTGAGCATGTAGCAGGAAGCGAGAGGGTACATCAATGCATAGACCATCTGTTGAAGGTCTTTGATACATGCTCTTGAGGTTGAGAAAGGAGAAATCGACATACTGAATGGTGGTGACTGCTCTGCAAAGCTCTGCGAGCACAAGTCGTGGATGTTATTCCGAAACTCGAGCTAACTGCGAATTCTATGTGTGGATTGTTTGCCATGATTCATGACCTTCTCTTGAAGACGACTTGAACTTGAAGCTTTGAAGCTTGAAGATCCAAGTACTTGTAGGAGTCGGACAATTTTGCAAGCTCTCGCGGTCACGGACAATTGCTGGCAGCTGGCTTCCGTCGGCCCTGGGAAATAACTCGAACCTCAACAACCACATCCATCAACATCCTTGCTGGGGGAACGTGAACTCTGAATGTCGATTGATGCTGTGCAGAGCATAGGGCGACTCAAGAGAGACTGCTAGGGAGATGTACGTAGAGGAGATGAAGAACGTAATTTCAATGTCTTTTCTGATGTAAGTACATAATCTACATCAAACCTTGCGTCTAAACTGGTCGACCCATCGTTGACTAAGAGCCTCTTTCACTCGATTCCCATGGATCTTGAAGAGTTCGAGCATCGCTCAGAATCAAAATCCACTAGCCACAGCCAGGGTGAGCTCTCACCGGAGCTTGCGCTGCGTTTGTTGGACGAGATTTGGTACCAACAAGCAACGAGAAGATCACGGTGGATGGATTTAATTGGGGACTATGGAGGGAGCGAAATGTTCTTTATCGATGGTGAGTTTGTGCCAACAGCAGCACTCCGCTCAATTATTTAACCAGACTTTTAGGCGACTCTCTCCTTTCTCTCGTATTTGATACACCCTCTTTAGCCTTGGGACGCTCTATTGGAGGTGAGCTCCCAATGATAGGCTCTTCTTCGTCTCGCCAATTGACTTCAGAAGGCAATGAAACCAACTCGAGAATTGACAATTCATTCCAACTCTTCCATGCGAAACACATCCTCGACAAATACCTAGAAAATTTTATACAACGGGATACAAACTTCGAAGTTGTGTTCTTTGATGGTACTGATACTCATTCTTTTGGATATGATAGTTTTGCTGAGTAGCTGTGTTCTACTTCAGTTGTTCGACATACTGCGATTGGAGTTGAAGATTCCAGTTTCAGTAGAAACTCCCGCGCTCTCTGTCGAAAATTACTCTTTCATCATATCATCGATAGCAACATCACGGTCCACGTTTTCAAGTCTCCAGCAGATCAAGCCTGGCACGACTTAGTTTGAAAAAGCGAGTGCGTAAAGGTCCATTCTATGACATGTATACTGGAAGACGATCTGATCCTTGATACTCGACAGCCTATGTTCATCTTGGCAAACGATGGCGGCACGCCTGTAAATGCCCCAATCAATCAGTACAAATGTTCGCTTCTGCAAAGAGCGCTGCTCTTCGAGCTGTCTCGACAAGGTCTTGCATTTGCTCTTCTCAAAGGGGCAGAGTATCGAGACTCAAAGGTGCGTAACATGCTCTTGACGCTCCCATATTGCTCATGGACTTCCTAGATCTTGACCTTTGTCTATGAGAGCCGCGCATATGTACAAGAGCTCAAATTTCCTCATGCTTTACAGCACAGGATGGACTGCTCACGCCAGGAGCTCGATGAGAAACTCGGATATGTTACTCCTTTGTCTACGCCTACTACGCAGCATCCTCTCGCCTGGTGGTCTAGCAAACTCCCTAGTGAGGATCTCACCAAGGTATTTCTCTTGCACGCCGCGATACTACCTCAAATCAGCGTTCAGCTACTGGCGCGGAAATTACCCGTGCTTCATCCAGAGCTAGAGTCGCGTCTTCACAACAATCTTCTACCAACTATCTTCCGAATCCTGGCCCAAACGGATGGCCTTTTTCCAGATATTGACGGTAGACTCTTTCTTGAGCTCTTGTCATACACCATTCGAAGCAACGCAACTTCTTGTCAAGACATTTGTCCTTCGTCGTGCGAGAACGGAACCGAGTCGGACTTCTTGTCCGAATTGACGTTCGATGGTCCTGGCCTTGCTACTCTTTACGGGCATGTCCCTTCAAACGACTCTCAAGTCGCGGTTTCATCTGTTCCGCAACACGAACTTCTCCCGTTTTCGAATCATGTTTTCGATGCCGCCCTCGCCAACGTTCGTGCCCTAAATACACCTCAATCTACGCCGGCCATACCTCCATCAATTTTCGGGATGCATATCCTAGCCAATGATACGAAACATTGGCACAACACCCGTGCACTCTTACCCGTGCATCTTGGAGGCCAGAAAACCAAACCGCGCACCGAATGGGAGAAACGGCGACATGACAGGAGGGAGCATTTTGAGCAGACAAGGTTACAAAGACAGGCGGCTTCGCTAGTTGGGGCGAGTGGGAATATGTTGAAGAAGATCACAATCGCTCCTGTGGGTTCAAAGCCACCGGTATGTCTTCTCTAATATTTTTGAACAAATCTGACTAGACTATTCCTCTTTCTCGATCTTATGCCGCGAAGACTAAAGCCAAGGTCTCGGAAAGTCAGTCGAATAAGAAAGCCAAAAAGGAAGGAGGATCCAAGCTTACCCCAGGTTTGACTGGTGCAAATAAAGCCAGAGCGAAAATCTTAGAGGACAAGTTGAAGAAAACAGGGAAGGAAGCCATCGAATGGTGGGAAGAGAAGCTGAAGGCGATGAACGATAGCGTTACAGAAGACCAACTGAATCTATAGAATACCTGAAACGAAATCCTTCTGCCAAGGCCACTCATCCAACTGTGGCTTTCGAGATGCGACTGTACTCTCTCCATTTGATCATCAAGGATTGGACAATGAAGTCTAATCCTGATGATCATTGCGATAAGCAAGTGGTCAAAATACTCTGCCTCCTCTTCGAAATCAAGACGCTTCCGGTTTCAACGATCCCTAAGACGGCTAGCAAATTTCTCGTCGATCTTTGTCTCTCCGTGGGGTTCGAGCGCTTTACCGATACACTTCTGCCTCAAGTCGATGTGTCATCGGAGGCCTGTACCTTCAAACCAATCAAACTTGTCAGTAAAGGAATTCCGTTGTATCCCTTCATGGCCATCAAGTCGTCTCCAATTGAATGGCAGCTCGCCCACTTCGGAAATTATATGGACCGTTCTATGGACAGCGCTGCTGATCCTCGTGTCGCTTTTTCGCCTGATCGTTGGCAGCGAGAAGTCCTCGATGCCATTGACGAGAACAAATCCATACTTGCCATCGGTGAGTCGACTCAGCTTGTGTTGGAAACGATCTTTCTGATTTGTTGTTTAGCTCCGACTAGTGCCGGAAAGACATTCATCTCTTTCTATGCAATGGAGAAGGTCTTGCGGGAGTCTGATAATGGAGTACTCGTCTATGTTGCGCCTACCAAGGCACTCGTGAATCAGATTGCTGCGGAAATTTATGGACGATTTTCAAAACACTACTCTGGCAGTCGTGAGTAGCACGTTCTTTTGGTTATGAGCTGCGAAGGTGATTTGGTTGATCGTTCCACAGAGACCCTGTTGGCAGTTCACACTCGTGATACTCGAACAGGAGACTTGCAGCGTGCACAGATTCTAGTTACCGTGCCAGAGATGCTCGGCATTCTGATTCTGTCGCCAATGCTGGCACAGAATTGGACATCGCGAGTAAAGAGGTAATAACGTTCAATGACAGGAATTTGTTGAATTTGTTTACTGATGTGCACCTAGGATCATTCTGGACGAAATTCATTCCATTGGGCAGGAACAAGGAGGTGCCGTATGGGAACAGATTATCCTGCTCGCGCCATGTCCGGTAATGTGAGTGACGCCTACTATGATCGGTCAGACATTGTCACTCAACCATTGGGAATTTTACAGTGGGTTATCAGCAACGGTCGGTTCACCTCAAGAATTCAACAAGTGGCTGGCGTCAGTCCAGCTGGCTCATCGTTTCCCGCATGTCTACATCCACCATCCACACCGATACTCACATCTACGAAAGTTCTTCTTCTTGCCTTCCCATGGACGTGTTTCCTTCACATCGCTTTCTGAACACAAAATCACTGAACGACTGACGTTCCTTCACCCCATCTCGCTTCTTTCAAGTCATTCAAACACCCTACCTGTGGACATGGCTTTAGAGTCTCGGGATTGCTTGTCTCTCTATCGCGCTCTGCGCAGACATTCTGTGCTAAAGGATGAAGAACTAAGTCCCGACGTCTACTTCGAAAGCCGCAGTTCATTGATCTGCCAAAAAGATATCCTTGACTACGAGAAAGAACTGAAAGACGTTCTCGTCCGTTTGCTAGTGCAGGATCCCAGTGCTGCGAACAGGATCGTGGCCTCACTAACCTCTGAAGCCTTGACTCAAGCTGAGGTCGACATTCCTCCGTCCAAGGATGATTTCAAAGAAGGACTTCTGATTTTACTATGCGATCTGAATAAGCAGGACAATCTGGTAAGATTTGATTCTTTTCTTTGGGCTCGTGTGATACTCACACATTTTCGCAGCCAGCGATTTTATTCTCTTTCGATCGCACAGACTGCGAAGTTATGGCAAAGGTCCTTGTCAACAAACTCGAGAGTGCAGAATCAAAATGGAAGCAGAACAGCCGTAGCTGGAAATCAAAGCTTGCTGAGGTCGAGAGTTGGAGAAAGATGGACAAGTTACGGTCTGCTCAACGCCAAAAAGAAACGAAGCAGAAGAAAGACCCTGATGCGCCAAGGGAAGATACTGCTTCGTATGCTTGGCAAGCAACCTTCAACGAAAACGAGCCACTTGCCGATTTTTCTTTTGCGGGAAGGCCGCCCAGCATGCAAGAGTTGGATGAAATCATTCAAGAACTTACAAGAGCTCATTTACCTGAATGGGCCATTCGAGCGCTTCGTCGTGGTATCGCGGTCCACCACGCTGGTATGCCGAAAGGGTATCGCGTAGCAATCGAAAAGTCAGCTACTCTCTTTATCAGTTATTCTCATGCTGACAAACATTCGAAAAGTCTCTTCCGTCAAGGTTACATCCGTGTTATGATCTCTACTGGTATATATTTTTGTTCAATATGGTATTCATTCGTTGACTGAGCTTTTCGGGCAGGTACTCTTGCGCTGGGTATAAATGCTCCCGCACGGACCAGTGTCTTTTGTGGAGATTCTCCGTACCTGACTGCTCTAATGGTACCTTCAATCACATCTTTCTCTGATATGTGCCTAATGCTCTACATTAGTACCGACAATGTGCTGGTCGAGCTGGTCGTCGAGGCTTTGACCTACTTGGCAATGTAGTCTTTTATGGTTTACCTTATTCTCGTGTTCAACGTCTTGTTCTCTCTCGATTGCCGGCACTCGGGGATTCGTTTCCTCTCACGTCAACGTTCATTCTTCGACTGTTCAATCTGCTTCAGGGGTCAGAATACGCAGAATTTGCCGTAAACTCTGTCAAGAGCGTGATGAATCTTCCCAGAATCTCTCATCGCTCTGACATGGGAAGAGACCAGGTTCTTCATCATGTACGATTTTCGATAGAGTACCTGAGACGATCAGGACTTTTGAGCCACGAGGGAAAACCAATGAATCTTTTCGGGATAGCGGCTCATCTCTATGTAGGTCTTCGATATTTGATCATGCCTCTTGCCTTGGCTTACAACAGCTTCTAGCACACGGAGCCCGCCAATCTCGCATTCGTACATCTTTTCGAAACTGGGATCATTCACAAGATATGCGGGCGACCTAGTTCTGTGACAGCCGAAAAAGAACTTCTTCTTTTGCTCTGCCATCTATTTGGACGGAGGTACATACCTCACAACTACAGCCAACCGGAACACATTACGAAGCTTCGGGAAAAGTATCCCTCGCTCGTCATTCTGCCGCCTCTTCCTTCCGACGTTGGCGCGCAACTCCAGCACCATAACAATGACATCCTCCAAATGTTCACATCTTATGCTCTCAGTTACGCAACGGAAAACCAAACATCCCTGGGTGTCGATAATACTCTTCCCCTAAGCGATGTTCCTATCGCCGGAAACCCGCTTTTTGCATCTCCTTTCGTCGACCATCTCAATCAAACCATGATCATCCCTGTTGCTCGTTCCATTTTCGCTGCCACGTCGGGTCTCGATGACAATTTTAGCAGTATCTATGATCTTGTTAGCACAGTGCGGAAAGGGATCCATTTACACGAACACGCTATCCCCTCCATGCAAGGCTTTATCAATCACAGTGCTCTTCCCAATTCGACGCACGAGCACGAGCTCAATGCATACATTTTCGACTTCTACTATCATGGGCAACTGTCTTCCCTCATGGAAGCCAACGGGATCAGAAGAGGAGACGTATGGTATGAGTTGCAGGAGTTTTATTTGACGCTGAAGACCATCAAAACTAGTTTGCAAGAGCTGTTGGTCCAGTTGTCATTGGCGAGGCAAAGGGAGGTTGTAGATGTGAGCGATTTGTTTGATGCTGATACCGAGCGAATCGGCGAAGACGATGTCAGCGAAGAGGATGATGACATGGTGGACGATGGGATTGAGGGATTTCAGCGACCGCCGAAGACGTCTTCGAGTGATTGGAGGGTGTACGAAATCTTTGCACTCATCACTGACAACTTTTGGGAGAAGTTCCGTGATATTTTTGCATGATAGCATATCTGACACTGTTTATATCTTGTGTCAATCTAGAATCGACCGTTTGATCATCTACTATGTCCCTCTACTGAAGCTTCTACCAGAACAGGTTGGAAACATACGATACCATGATTCGGTGAGAATCTTCATCGGCAGTGATACTGCCCCGCGCGCTCATTAATTGCCTGTTGTCCTGCCTCCTGAGGGATATGATAAGACATACATACATCACTAAGTGAGAGGGAACAGATATCCCAAAAGCGCCTCCTGGTCTTGTATTCCTTTGAAATGGGGACCATGGAACAAAGTAACATGTCAATCCATCTTTGCAATATACGTATTCATGCGACATTCATACCATTCGTTTCACAAGGAGCCGACTTTAGAGTTCTTCGATCTCCTAGCTCGGTTGCTCCTTGAAGGCTGCTAAGTTTGTCGGTGACGGTCACCATAGTCAGTGAGCAGTAGCGAATACTGGAGCACTGACAGGCTGTTGGCAGGATTAAGTGGCGGGATGACAGAATTTCATTCTCTGAGCATGGAATGCGGCATTTTGGTACTTCAATTATCTGCATACGAAAAATTCGTTCGACTGCTATTGGGGAAACATACTGTTGACGCTTTCGATGACCTGCTGTCTTCTGCTGTAGGTTCTGTATAGTGCAAGGCACCGAGGGCATGCTATAATTATTTACTTACGGACAAGTGATGGAGAAGGAGAACGCGGGAGCGTCGGCGAGACTGGAGTAGAATGATTGCGAGCGAAGCGAAGCAATAGTGGTTTCGTGAGGACAGTGAATGGTGTCCGTGTTTGTATTTGTTTGGCGTTTGCATGGCACAGAGGATTTTTCCTCTTTTTCAAATGAATGCGCTCTTTCTCGTTCAAACTCTGGTCTATATTTCTAAATCTCTCAAAGTGTGCTCATGTTGCATGCAGAAAGTGTTTGCCTTGCTTTTGAACGGTGTCTTGACTGTCAAAATTGAGCTGTCTGTTTTTGGAGAGGTTTCCTGGTGATGATCATTCAGACGCTTTCAAGGCCCTCATTCCTCAAGTGAGTTCTCAACTTTTTGTGCTCTATCCTCGGCTTATGTGAATATCTACAGGCTGTCGGGCTCCGTACTCAACTTATCTTGGTCTTTTGGTTGTTTAAGCCATGTCCACTTCTCTGCCTTCTTCTCAAAACTCGAGTCATTTCTTGGTCCTTTCATTCACTTGCGCGCCAAAATGTTTTCATCACCACTGATATTCCACTTACATGGTCCTGCTTTGGAGTCCCATTCATGAATATTGTGTACATATTGCAACTGCTTAGAGCGAAAAGAAACATGAGCAGTAAAGAACTGCGATCAGAGCTTGATTAGAGCTTCCTTCGCGAGCACCAAACCGTGTGCCACGGTTACTTTATTACCATAAACGGAACAAAGGAATGACCAAGCTTGAGCAAACAACGCGTCAAATTTCGTAAAATCTAATCGCATTATTCAACTCTCCCTCATGGTCTCTTCTATTCACAGTCAAGTTCTCGGTCGTAAAGTGCCTGTATCTTCTACCTCTACAGGAACGAGGCACAGCAACCTCGTATAAAATTCCCAAAATCTCATTTTTCAACCTTCATCACCTCCCTCCTGGTGTCCGGAAACTCACAGGCTTTTTGCCCTTCCGATTGACGAGCTCATTCGACATGGTCGTGCTGTCTTCAATACTCATGACGCTTCTCTTCGCTCCCTTGATACTGGGTGCACCAACGAGTATCACCAGTACGGCCTTCAAAAGTCCAACCGGCAATCCTTTGGCGATCCTGTGCAAACTTCCTATTGTTCGCCTCATCGACAGTCTGTGCCCAAAGGAAACTTCGAGCAACACACTCTCGATATCTACTCCCATCGGAACTGCAGAAGGTGTTGTGGATGTATCTGGTGTCAACCGTTTCGCTGTAAGGTATGCTTCCGCGGCACGATGGGCGGAATCGCATATATCGACAACTTGGGCCCTCCCGTAAGGATGTTCTCCAATCTTGTAGCAATAATTATCTCACAAACTCTCATAGGTCTGGCGCGAACAATGCTTCAGGTCTTCCGCTGGTTTGTCCTCAGCAAGGAGTCGATGACTCGACATTTTCGGAAGACTGTCTTTCCATGCTGATATACGTTCCTCAATCGTTCACACCCTCCACTTCTGCGCCTGTTTTCATGTGGTGAGTTGGCCAGCAACTGGATGAACAACTTCAATACTCATTATATCTCAGGGTACACGGAGGATCCTTCATTGAAGGCTCTGCGACCGACGCTGGTCTCGACGGCTCGAATTTAGCACTTGCTACTCAATCAATCGTTGTGGTCATCCAGTATAGACTAGGAGCTGTAGGTTTCTCGAAGACTCACATCGTATTTCATCTAATCCTCTATATAGCTCGGTCTCATGGTGCCCGATGGTTCAACGAATCTCGCTCTCAAGGACGTGATAAACGCTTTGAGCTTTGTCAACAAGAACATCGCTGCGTTTGGCGGTGATGAATCTCGGGTAACCATTGCTGGTCAAAGTAGCGGCGCAACGATGATTCGCTCACTTCTCGCTGTCCCGTCTGCATCCTCTCTATTCCAATCCGCAATCCTACAATCTGATCCAATGGTTGGTTGATGCTCCTTTCATATCTCTCCTGAACTCACAGTTGTACCTCAGGACTATGGATTCCAGAGTACTAGTACCCAGAAAACACTACAAAGCGCCTACAATAGTCTCATCAACTGCGCTGCTTCGGACTATGTCTGTCAGAACGCGTTATCGGTCGACAGCATTCTCAATGCACAAGGAACTCTCTTCAACGAAGCATTCAATCTCGATCCTTCGGCTGGTGCTGGTGAACCTCTAAGACCCGTCAACGATGGGACTTTGATCACCTCCACGTTGGACTCTACCGCACCATTTCCTTCTGTCAACAAGCCTATCCTTGTATCCACCGTTCTAGATGAAGCAGCTCTCACCATCTACGGAGCCGAGTTCACAACCACACTTCCTGAGGACGAGTTTCTCCCTGTTTGTCAAGCTAGCCTTGGCGACTCTCGTGCTGCCTCTGTGGCGAATGCTTCCTTCTATAAGCCTGTCTCTGTAGATGGCTCAGAGGACGCCCGAGAGCAGCTGCAGGAGCTAGGGACTGACTACGTCTGGAGATGTTCCAGCTGGACCTTTGCTCGCAACTGGGTATCCAATGGCGGCTCTGCGTTTGTAGGAAGATACAGCGTAGGTGCCACCTATCCGGGAAATGAGGAAGTCTCTATCTGCACTGAACCCGGTGTAGTATGCCATCAGGACGATATCGAGATTGTGGTGAGTCGATACAAAACTCCCGTTGTCCATCCTATTCCATGACTGACGTTCTTGGTTTAGTTCGGCACAGTCCCCAATCCTACAGCCGCTCAGTCCGCTCTAACCCAAGAAATGCAAGCGCGCTACAAAGCCTTTATGCTTACCGGAAGTCCGAATGTTCCTGCGTACCCTCCATGGACAGAAGCGACGTCAACAGACGTACATGCACTCAATCTCGGAGGCTCAGGCGAAGTCGCTGTTGGATCTTGTGATCCTTCCTTCTGGGGTGCTGCCGTCCCTTACGACTACCAGGTCTATGGGATTTAGTGCTCGCTGTCATTCTCTCCTCTCTCCAAGTCTAAATTAGACGCTCGTTAATCTCTTCGCGTGTTTGACGCAAGATGATTTGTTTTTTTTGTATCATGATTTAGTTCCACCCGCTCCCCACTGTATCCCTTCGTCAATAACCTTATATCTTTTTTATTCGAAAGTGTGTAGCATAGCTCTTTGTTTCTGTCTTGCTCTTCATCCACGTACTTTATTTGCAATGCGTAATGTTTGTCAAACTCCCAAAAAGGTGCTTAGGCGCCCGTACATACAGCTGTTCGCTATCGGTGTAGAGTATGTCAGAGTTAAGTCGCGCAGCCCGGTGAGTTGGTAAGCACTCCTTTGGGTATCCCTTGAACAAGGTGCTGGGTCTCACACGTGCATGATATAGAGCTGTAAGTTATCCTGCGCAATGTGTGCGCAGACCTCAACGAGAACCTGCGCCGCAGAGACACAGAGAAAACCGGGTAACCAAACCATGCTTGACCAGACCTAATCAGACCTAATCCTGCCTAACCATGTATGCGAGATTGAGATGCTTGATACAGATCTCATCTATGGCGATAGGACAGTCCCAAATAGAAAAATTGCGTTCGCGTTAAAAGCCCCTTGACGAGACAAGGATAACATCCACTCAAATTTCATTCAAGGAAATTTCTACTACAGATCTCTCAGAGCATCAGAGCCGCCGTCGTATCGATAATATCAGTGCCCATGTTCACCACCGAGCGCTTGTCCCTTCGTGGATTTCGATCGTCCGATGCCCGACTCATCCTGGATATGTGGAACAATATCGATGTCCAACCCACTATATCCAACGAATACATTGTCCCTCGAGGACCCAAATTTCTAGATCATATCACAGCTTCTGCAGAAGATGCTCTGTTGTTCTTGACTATCGAAAAACAATCGGAGACCGGCAGCGATGAAACAGTGTTACAAGAGGAGCACTTCGTCGGTACTACGTCGATCACCATGGGTAATCCGAAAAACCGAGATGGGATTTTTGGTATCATGATCGAACCAAAATTCTGGGGGCTTGGATATGGAGAAGAAGTGACCCGGTTCGTGGTGGACTATTGCTTTCATTCCTTGGGCTTGCATCGAGTGAGCTTGCTGGTGTTCAGTGAGAACGAACGAGCGATCAGTTTGTATAAAAAAGTGTGAGTGTCTGTCTCGAGTCTTGACTCGGAAGAAAAGTTGGACAGCACACCACTGATACCGTGGCATTGTTTCCTGTAGCGGTTTCCTTGAAGAAGGCAGAAAGCGAAAGGTTAATTGGATCGATGGTCAGTGGGAGGATATGATATACATGGGCATCCTCAAAGAAGAATGGGAGACTGCCAGTTCAGCGTGAGCGGCTAGGCATAGTAGCGGCGACTGGGCTCACACAATGGAGATTTAGCAAATGATATACATCAGATGTAGGAATACAAGTAACAACTCATTCTTTCGACAAGGCTCGGGATAGAGCCGATGAGTCCCTTCTTCGTCAGTACTCAGCTGTACTCAGTGCCAGTCAGCTGAAGTAGTTGAGTTGATTGCCAAGTGATTTGGCTTGATAGACGCCCAATAATCGCCGACGTAGCGCCCAGTGTTGAATGCGGCTGCAACGTTGTCTTCTGACTCTTCTCCGCACCCGAGAAGTACATAAAAATGTGACATAAAAAGTGCGCCCTACGAATGATTTTACACCTTTCTCCCTCATGGCTTCGCTTCCACCAGGGTACACCCCAAACACCATAATTTTGGTCTCCGCGAACGATAGTAAACTCCTCCATGTCAGTTTATACACTGGACGCGCCGAGCTCACTCGCCAATTCAAGTTTCCCGTCCAAACGGGCCAAAATAACCTGTGCATCACTGGGCTGCCGAATGTCATCGAACAAGACTCGTTGAGGTTCTCATCTCATTTCTCAGTATCTAAATATTCGTCAGTATTGACCAAGTCATGTCGACAGAGTCCAAGGTTACGGAAATGCTATGATTCATGACGTCTCATTGTCTACCATGCCTCCCCAGATTCCCGTCACAACGTCGACCACTCTACAAGAACTCACTGTCAAAAAGGACCTGATACGAAGCGCTATTCATCGTACACGGACCTCGTCTCGTGCCTTACAGACATACATGAGCTCTATGTCTGCTCATGACGTTCCGCTGGACCAGGTTAGCGCTTTTCTGGAAACTTACGATTTGCATGGGAGCAAACTCGATGAGGAAATGGTGAGGTTGAAGAAAGAGGAGGATCAAATATCGCACGACATTCAAGCAGAGAAGGAAAGAATCAAGACTGAGCAAACTAGTCAATTCAATGGCGGTACACTCGGGATGCAGGCATCTATTGCCTTGGTTGCTGAACAAGAAGGTGAAATCGAGCTAGAGCTTGTTTATGGTAAATTCATTCCACTTGCCGTTACTGGACATTCCTCATCGTATTCGTCGTGCTCATAGCCGTCTTCTCCGCCAACTGGGAAGCCATATACGATATTAGAGTCAATCTCGAGTCCAAGGATCATCCTCTGACTCTCATCTACAAAGCTTCCATAGTACAAAACACAGGCGAAGCAAGTGTGTCTATGAATTCCAGCGTGTCCTAAACTCATGATCAATCTTGTTCCAGGATTGGACCGATGTGCCCTTGACGCTCGAAACAGCCACACCAACCTACGGTGTTCAAATTCCTACCCTTAATCCTCTCAAACTATCGACCCACCGTAGGCCGTACCGCACACCCTCTATTAGAGGGATCCCACATCCGCCAACCGTCATAACTCAGATGGCAGCCCCTGTGATTGCTGTGGCCGAATATCGCTCTCGTAGTCGAAGTAGGAGCAGAAGCAGAAGCAGAAGCAGAAGCAGAAGCAGAAGCAGAAGCAGGAGTACCTCGTCTGACTATCGAGGTCGAGGTCACAGGTCCTTTGCAAGCAGACGTAGTCGAAGTCCTTCGCCAGTTAGGGTTACTGCACGCAAGGAACTCAACCCAGTTGGTTTGACAGTCACCTCGAAAGGAGACGGGCGGTTCAACCATTCCGTTTTCCAAGTCCCTGGACTTATCAGGGTCCCGTGTGATGGTCTGGCTCACAACGTTACGATCGTTGAGCTTCATGAAGAATTGGAGACGAAGTTGCTGTGGTTTGCAGTTCCCAAAATCGACACGAGGGTTCATTTGAGCGTATGATTCATCTTGAGACAACCAATATCTTTACGCTGATGTGCTGATATTTCTAGGCCAAAGTCAAGAATAGTTCTGAGTATGCTCTGATACCTGGCAAAGCGAGCGTCTACGTCGACGGAACCTTCATCGCGCGGACGGACGTGCCTGCCTCTGCGCCAGATGAAACCTTTGATTGCAGTTTAGGGTGGGTCATGATATCGAAGTCAATGATAACACTGCTAATATACTCGCATTCTATGTCTAGTCTGGACCCATCTATCAAAATAACCTACCATCCTCTTTCTACGAAGACTAGTCACCGAACACCCTTCACCGGCTTCACAGGCATCAACAGCCTCAGCTCTTTTGGTACCACCAAAACGACTGTCACACTATACACACAACGCCTTACAGTGATCAATACTAAACGCGTCAGTATCGATGCCTTGAAACTCCTCGATCGCATACCAGTAAGCGAGGACGAGAGAATCAGAGTGAAGATAATCAAGCCCGCAGAGTTGACGCAGAGTCGAATAGGTTCGGTCATGAATGGGAAAAGAGGTCAAAGCTACGCTCGAAACGAGAGCGCTGCTTCTACCTCTGAGGCGAACAAGGGGTCAGATATTAGGAAGGTCGACGACGTTAGCTCTAAAACAGCCTCGACGGTCGGCAGACGATTCTCATCAATGAAAATACCCTTTGGTTCCACCACCACTCGGAAATCCCAAGACGCTCCGTCCAATATTGGCCTCGAAAAAGCTCCCACTTCGACCAGTATCACTGCTGTTGCTCGTGTACCCCAAGCTCCAGAAACCCACAGCCCAGCCCTCCTAGCACGTATCAACGCACTATGGGATGGAGCAGACAACGCGGAATTCTCCTTTTCCGCTCTGAAAGAGAACGTCAACAGCTCTGACGAGGTCAATGTCGCCAATATCACCACGGAGAGCGGCAACTCTACGGTTGTCATCAACTCTGGCGAAACGAAACCGAAAGCCAAAGAGGAAATGGAAAACGGGGTGAATGATTCTGGACTAGGGAACAACGGGAAGATGAACTGGCTATTGCATGATATTGCCCCACAGGCAACGGTCAATCTTGTTCTACAGTGGGAGGTCTCTGCAGCTTCGAGTCTGGCTGTGTTCGAGTGGGAGGCTTGATGGTTAGCAGTGCATCACAGTAGCGATCTGAGAAGGAATATGTACCATGAAATTATTTCAGTTGGAAACAGTTGTTGTATATCTTCATGTTCGAAATAGTGTATCACCTTCTATATGTACGTGTAGCATTTTGTGTTCGACTAAATGATACCTGCGATTCTGTATCAACGCCTTTAACAATTCAACCAACGTGAGCATGCTCTATTGCCATTGATGAACTAGTCAAAGTTCCCACTAATAATTCCTAGGTGGTGGTTTGGCCTTCGACGATGATGATGTCCCGTTCGACCAATCCACAGACCCAAGCCACGTTGAACCAATACCTATTTTACCTAGGTCTGTCAAGGACAATCAGATAGCAGAACTTCAAAACTTAATGAAACCATCGCACTATTCTGGAAGATCTCCTGTCCCTCCTGGCTAGTGATCTGGATGGTATTGTACGGATGGGTGAATCTGGCCGACTTATCCGACCGAATCGAGCCATTGCATCCATAGCCACCTCTCCCACTACCACAGATCGGTTTCTTGCCTTCATCTTCCAAGTAGAATTTGATAGGGTAATGATAATTCCCCGCAAACAAGAGTCCTTGGTACTTGTTCTCGAAGCTCACTCTACAGCTGAAATCAAGACCCATTCGTTTTTCAGCTTCGTCCAAGAGACGTATGACCCATTGTTGAGCTAGGTCATTCGTTTTGGAGTCAACCGTCGCGACCTGCGTTACATGCTGAGCCTGTATGAAGGTGACTTTGCACGCGTGGAAGAGTCCTCGTTGGGAGATATTTGGGATGGTGTTGTTCGAGGGATCTATGCTGTCTTTGATGGTACCCTCCGGAGGTTCATGACGCTAATGTAGGAGGCGAGGTAAGTACGACCAGCAACCTGTTGAATCGGAGAAGCGGCGAATTCTCACCTTCCACAGGGGGGCAGAAAGCACTACAGAAACAAAACCAAGCAAGATGAGAGTATTGAAACGCATGGCGTACACAGGAAAAGCCGTCCTACAGTGGAGAGAACAGCATTAGTCCCAGCAGGTTCTAGCCAGCATAACGTCCAGGACCCGAGAATTACTTACTACTAATCTGACCAGCAGTTTAGACGATAGAGCCAGGATTCGAAGTATGAGATGTATTTATAGTCGTAGTCCTGTAGGTCAATATCGAATAATATGCTGGTCTTGTCGGATATACTTTTCCTGGATACTCCTACCCCGAATGTGGCAGAAATGCAGTCGAAGACGAATTCACTTTCGATACCGGCGAGCGGCGAGAGATCATGTTGAATATGACCCATTAATAGCGCTCCAAAATCAAAATCCTGGTGCTCGACGCGACTCCTGGACGCCAGTCCTAATAGAAGTCTGAACAATATCCGAGTCCGAAGTCCTAAGCTCTGGAATTGTGAATACGACTGAGCTCTTCCGAAATTCTGAACGAGTACTTACGATTAACATAACCAGTAGGGCCGACTAGCGGCACAGCCCGCTACCCGGTCCCTACAGGTTTACAAGCAAGAGAAAAGGTTAGAAGGTCCAAAGAGCCATGAAACTTCTCGCGTTGATATTGAGGACCAGAAAATTAACGCTGCATGAAACACAACCTTTTTGGTAGACACGGAAAGAAGCGGATCGGAAACGGCCCGATGCACATTTTTCGTAAATCTCAGCCAACGGAAAATCGAGCTGGACCATAAAACCCTTCTACCCTAAAGGGTAGCGGGAATTGTTCCCGACAATCCAAGTGTTTAATACCCTATCACACATGGTTTCAACGACGGATTTGAAGAATGAATACCTAGCTCGGGCATGCTGGTTTGGGTTTATTGCATATGCGAGAATATGGTTCCATTGAATGCGAGTTAGTTTAGCAATTTGCAACCATTCACGGAGTGCGCAAATTCACTGCAGTCGGCGTCGTTGACTAGACTGTATGAACTCGGAGATACCAGTACACGGTCTGAAAGCACAAGGTCAGTAGTTGTCCACCGAGAGATATTTGTCACAGATAACAAACGTTTAAACACTCCTTGAGTCTGATTCATTTCAACTCGGAGTTGCCGTACTAGGTGGTCGGAGGTCAAGAAGGGTCAAGAGCGCATCAAGTTGCTGGAGACCGGCATTCGGTAATCATGAGCAAATTCCGAGGCTTGCAAAAATAGATGTTATTGTACATACAGAGGACTTACATGTAGCAAGAAGTAAATGAGAATGTAGAAGACAGTGGCGGCTTGATCATCGTGAGACTGTGGTTACCTAGCGGCTTATTCTCCCTTGGCAGCCTTATAACACGACTTGCATGCCTCTTCCAGACTAGACTTCATCGAATCCTTTTCGCCCTTCAACCAATGTTTGATAGCATCTCCCTGGATAGCACGTCCATAAGAGAATGTCAAAGGAGGAAGGCGCGCAAAAGGCGAGGGAGCAGAAGATGAATTGACGAGTGCGTTGACTGCGGATAAGTACGAAACCGCAACGGAACTGGGAAGACCACCTTTGGGTGAAAGTAATATCTTAGCACTAAATCATACTAATGTATGGGGAAGAAAGGCCTTACCAGATAGGAACACGACACCAGGAACGGCAGATGGTACAGCCCTAGACACAACAGCAAGTGTTGCGAGTGCGATGTCCTTTGGAGTCGTACTGCTTCGAGAAGGATGCTTAAGTCCCGGTTGAGGGAACGATGGTTTCAAAAGGGTTCCTGGGAAGAAAGTGAGCGCAAACCACGCATCTCAATGTTTTGCCAAACCTTCAAGCAAAACCCCATGTTCCCTACACCTCGCATAGATCATTCCGATGGCCTTCTCATGAACTTCTACACTCCGCTCGAGGCTCGCATCGGCTGAAAACTCTACATCCGGTTCAACGATAGGTACAAGTCCGGCCTGTTGACTGATCGCCGCGAACATAGCTAGAGTCTCTGCCTGGACGTCCAGCGAAACCTGGGTGGGAAGCTCGAGGGCTGGACTCGTACAAGCGATGGGAGCCCGCCATTTCGAAAAACGAGCACCTGCCGCACGGGCGGCTTGGAGATTAGGGAGAAGATTGTCAAGGCCTTGGACGATAAACTCGAAAGGAGAAGTCGGGAGAGGTGCAAGTTCACCATGGGCGCGAACGCCTACGATGATGCCTTTGCTGATGAGAGACGGACCGAGGTTGAAGTCGAGGAGAGTTTCGGAAGAAAGAATGACCCCGGATACGAATTCTATCAAGGCCACAGTTAACGGATCAAGCGATAAGTGACTGATATAAGTGACTGATACAGATTATACGAACCACTCGATAGAACATCATAGGCATCTTTCTTCCATCCCTTCCTCCTCTCACGTCGATCGTCATCACCGTACGGTTTTGGCTTTTCGTCCGAGTCTTCTGCTTCAGCACGCAAAAGAGCGTCCATAGCCTCTGGAGATTCATCGGTGGCGTAGATACCTCTCCCACGAGGACCGACCAGGGCTTGTGCGGTAGTAATCAATTCTTTGGCTACTGATGGTGAGAGATGCGATTCGAGGAAAGTGTCAAGATCGGGCACTGTGTCAGGCTGGTCCAAAGCATTGTCTGAGGGAGCGAAGAGATTTTTGGGCGAGCTGAATGTATTGGGAACTGGCGTGCTTGTCATTTTGCTGGAAGGTAGGTGATAGACAGCAAGTGGGGAAGGGGGGGCAGGTTCGAGGCCGGCTCGACGCTCATCCCTGTAAGCATGATGTCAAGGTCAGCTGCAACTTGAAGAAGTGGTCAGGTGCAAAACTCAGATATCAGTGTGCAAAGGATGGCATGAGAAAGTCACGAATAGAAAACTAAAGAAAGAGTGCGCAAGCAGGTCACTGGTGATAAGCGCTATAGACCTGGGACGATGCCAATCGATTTCGTTCCAGTACGAATAACATATCCGCGTCTACACCTAGTGTTCCCTAATCCATGAAGCTCTCGTACTCAACTCTATTTGTTCACCTTCGAAATCTTGCCACCTGCGCCTTCGACAGGTATATTGCCCTGCGTCTTCAACATCTTGCCCACTTCGACAGATATTGAAGCCTGTGACGGTATCTCGACACCTGCATCGTGGTAAACGTGCTTCCACAGAAAATACCATCGCTCCAGAAACCAGAATAGCTATGCAAAGAAGATGAGTGCGAGAATGGGATCACTAATCATGACAGAACTGACGAGTGTTTCTTTCTTTGGTTTGAATTTCAACTTCAAAATTCCTGGGTAACTATAGTTGAGGAAGGCTATGTAACGGACGTCTTCATCCGTCACAATGTCGTTTGGCCCGAAATTTCTGTACATGGGTCAATATACGCGATATGACGTTACGGATACGGTGATACTCACCCATTCAAAGAGTCTCCTTCTTCCGACAGTTCGAAGACCTGTTCGAAGACCTTTTCCTTGAGCAACTCCAACGTTAGAGCTTTCGCTTTGACCTTTTGGAGACCTTTCCACCATGCAAGCTGGGTCAAAGGAGTAGCAACCTCGTGCTGGACCTTCATGATGAGTACGCCAACTTTATGTCCGTTCAAGGACGCGTAGCCAGCTTGAACGGAATCCCTAAACGCTCCAAGCGAACACTTTTCGCATCCAGGGGTTGTGCCGAGATCTAGCAGTTTCAATATGCGATATTCGTGATTAGGGCCCTGGGCACCAGGAAGCGTAAAATATCCCAGATCACCAGTGTTGCCAGTCTTGAATTGACCTGACATTGGCAAGCGCTTTCGGTCAACGATCTCAGGGGTCAGGTCATCTAAACGAGACTCATGAAATCAGAAGTTGGAAAGTAAGAGTTTATCAGGTTATTCACCGCTCAGAAAAGGATCTTGCCTTGGTTTGCCATGTCCTTGGCAGCTATAAGATTCATCAATCCAGTTTTGCTATGAGAAAGGATTAATGAATGTTCAAGCATCGGTAAGTACACTGATTAACGAGCACACTCACCTGGATTTGTTTACACCACTCCTTTGCGTACGCTTCCGCCCCTCCGTACACAGTCAACCACTGTTTTCCACTCTCTGATGAAGACTTTGTTTCCCATCCGATTGAAGCAAGGACTGCTTTGGTACATTCTGGTCTATAGGTAACACCTACGGCTTCACCTGAAGCTATAGATCGACTAGACAAGTCCTGCTTCAGCAATGCTTCAGAAAAATCGTCAAACTGAGAAAAACAAGGGGAACCATACCCTTCGAATGGTTGGCAAAGCATCAGCAAATTGGAAGATAGAGATCCAAAGGATGATTGCGCGTTTGACAGTCAAGGGCATAGAACGGTACTTGGGCATCGGAAGTTGGGACCGAATCATAAACGAAAGTTTTTCGTAGGTGAGTAGCTAAAGATTCTCTGACCAGCAGAGTTTCCTAATGGCAGTCCAGGAGCGAGATGGTAGTTGAGAATCATGTTCGAACTTTATACGTACTCGGGAAAACGATAAAACAAAAAGTTGACTAGACTTTGCATTGATTTGATGGCCGACGGTCAAAGCCGGTTCACTGATACAGCTCAGTAACCAGTTGAAACTCCGGCGGGTACTATTTACATAGTGACTGTAAGTAGTAGTCACTGGTAGCCTTCCCCATTTTCAAGTCTCTGCAGCTCTCTGTAGCAGTGCTAGAGGCCTCCTATGTCAATGTCCATCGCTGTTGTTCAAACCAAGAGCGAGTAGTAGATTGATTTCATAGATTCCGACGCGGAGAGGCTCATTGCTCGGAAATTCGCTTTATTACATGCTATGAGAGGCTATGAGAGGCTATGAGATGCCACGTAAGGGTCAGGGCTGTGTATCATAGGCCAGGTCCACCAGGTCCTCCTGATGGAAACCGGTATCAGCCTTGTATTCATTGAACGTTGAACGTTTGACGATGCTGTGTGATAAATTCCCTCTTGAAGAAGGCTCGAACATATCAGTATTACTTACCATATGTTGGGTACATATACATGTACCAGTGCCAGAAGCTTCAACGAGTCCACTTCAAACGCTCGCGAGAACGTCAAGTACTTCGAAAGTAGAGCATTTGGCTATGTGAGTCACTGTGAATTTTGAAACCTAGTAGGCTATGCCTGCAAGTAGACCTACTTCCTGAGGTGGCCTGCCACAAGAACTATCTCAGCTGCTGAAGAGACTGCCTGTCTTTCGTGAAATTTACAGTCTCCAGATCATGACTAGTCTCCCAACCACAGTCCATCAGTGAATGATTATCGAATCTGGGCGAAAGAGATGTGTCCGGTTGTGTCTCTACTACTAGAAAGCATATTCTGCCAGCGGAGACATCCGACTTGCATTGTCTTATTTTTAAGTACTTCGGCGGCTGCGGTTCTTTTCGAGTAGGCTTCGATCTGCTTCGAAGTTCAAAGAGATTGCGATAGTGCCATTGCGTATTACAATCCTCACCAAGAGTTCGAATCCTCGACATGATGATAAAGGCATGAAGAACAAGCCTCAAGGTGGCATATGTTGCTACATATACTGCGAATACTAAAACAAAATCAAATTCGAAGAGCAGTGGTACATTGAATCACCTCCGAGTCAAGTATGTAGTCAATGCAGATAAGCTACTCAAAGGTCACGCTGGATCACCATCTGATTTCATATAGTACACTTGCCATGAAGGGGTAAGTAAGCATAGCAGGCTAAAGTCCGACAGAGTCTTACCTTGACTTGAGACCATTGAGAAGAGAGGTGTTTGATACGTGTTTCTAGGTTCTTTTTGCAGAGATCACAGGTTATCTCTTTTTTGAGCGGAGTAAAAGTGGATTCCAGTAGATTCGCGGATAAATCTGAAGGGTTCAATGTGAATGGAAGTTACTACGGATGATATCAGAAAGATACAACACACCTGGTCTCGAATCCCAAGCCAAATATGCGGATGCTAAAGCCCACACACGAGTCATAGCTGATTGCCCGATAGCATCGCAATCATTCGTAGAGGGATGGAGATTTGGGGGCTGCAGCAGAAGCTTGGCAGCATTGACCGCATGTCCTAGATGTAAATAAACCAAAGATAACCTACCCTTTTAAGCGCGTCTACTCGACCGATATGCAAGAAGAAAAGTCGACGTAGATACTCCGATCCGATGGCTTCTGCTGTCTCGTCGGACAGAGTAGACAGGTCGAGTGCCAGTAGATGGGATGAGGTTGGGACTGCGAGTTCTTCAAGACCATGCTTCGCAGCAAGCGTGTACACCTGGAGTGGCAAAAGCGGAGAGTACGAGAGAAGGGACATGTACATGTGAGTATCTGGGAGTATGTATGATTTGGGATGCACGCCATATACAGGCAGCAAATGGACGATGGTTGAAAGATCCTCGAATGTATAGCGTCGACTGAAAGGTATCCGGTAAACCACGTGAAGAATCAGGTTCAAGGTTTCTGAGAATTCTGGTACGTATAGAACCTGGAGAGTATCGGAAATAGGGGTCGGTATCAGGGATCGGAACCCATTATCGGACGCATCGAGAAGGGTTTGCGAGTGAACGTAGAAAGCGACCGAATCAGTGGAGATAAGTGTGATGTTGGGAATATGATCGTGCCAGTCTGCTTCTAGGCGAAACGTAGGAGACACTGAAACCTCAGAGTCGTGATTGCTGTAGTCAGAAGGCTGAAAAAGCCACTCAGATGAGGAAAACGTGAGCTTTGTGTACCAAAAACAACAAACGCACTGGCGGAGTGAGAGGATCTTGAGCACAATACGTCAGAGAATCGCAATCGTCAGTTGACAGTCTGATAATCGAGTGAAATCCGAAACGCTTTGTATCCATTTACTGAGAATGATGCTCGAGTGTTTTGGGAGGTCAAATGCAACAGGTCCAGGAAGTTGATACCAGGAGGATATACACCGAGGGCGAGAGTCTGGATTAGTCATTTTAAGTGAAAGGCAATCTGGGATGACCTCATTCTACCTGAAGCCTAAATCCTTAGGACTTTCGCCAATGCCCTGTTATTTCAGTACGATGCTCCAATAACGAATGTTCTCTACTACACGGACAGCACGGCCAGATCACGGCGCGTTGGAGAAGAGAGCCTCGAGGTGGCAGAGGCAGTGACCATACGTTGGAACAGGGTTGGGCCGAGTTGGATTGAATATCGAACGCGAGACGATGAAGATAGGCGGGCATATTAGTGGACCCCAATGCTAGTCCGATGATAAATTTTGGTAACCTGAAAGAACTGGCATTGAAATAGCTGAAAACTTTTCTTTGAGCCGTGTACCTGGAATTGGGCTGGAGTTCGGGAGTAGAGTGATTGATTCCCTTGTTACTGTCAAGTCCACCGGTGAGATTTAAATTGGAATATAACCAGAATCGAAACTCACTGTACTACATGAGAACAATCACGCCTGTAGTGACTGGGCCGATTGCCACAAAACTCTAGTTCACTCCAACGCCTTACTGAAGTTTCTTCGAAGTTCGATTGCCACAAAACTCTAGTTCATTCCAACGCCTTACTGAAGTTTCTTCGAAGTTCGAGCATTGCGAAACTAGTACATAGAAAACCTTCGTGCACAAAAGAGCAGAGAGTGGAAAGGAGTTCAAAGGATTCTTGTGTAGCCGGACGCTTTATGTGGAATGATTGGGGAGAGTTATGACCGAATTCGGATGTGAGCCTCCAACTTTCAAGAATCATCGCGCTCTCTCGATTGTTGCTGAGATACTCTGCAAAAGTCAAGCCCAGCGCAACAGGAGTCAAAGAATTCCCTCAGTTTCTTTCGAGAATGGGCATCAATGTGGGGAGGCATTCTTTGAATTCGACGGTCCATGTTTGGAAGAGTTATCGCATCGAAGCTCACGGTGAACCGTGCTCAGAGAGGCTCACATCTTAGCCAACCCATAGATTGTGATAAGATGGTAGATTTCATTGGACGCCTGGATCCTGTAACATAGTAAGCGTGGTCCACGGGTCACGAAAGGAAAAGGATATACGTCACTGCGCAAAGATATTGGTAGTAGTTTGAGCCGCAACAACTTGAAAGTTGAAGTTCTTCGAAGTTCGACGGTCGATAAGAGTCCAGACCCAGTGGGCGCTAAAACGAGATAATCCTCCAAGCGCCCATCGTTGAATCAGAACCATCATCGTCCCGAACTCAGAACCACTGTTCGTTGCGGTTGTCATCGGCCTAAATATCCCTGCCATATTTCGCTCGTTGCACACATTCTGAGCTGGTTGCATATCGCAGTGTCTTTTGCACTCAGTCTTGCTAGGAGTAAGAAAGTAGACCCTGTCCCAGACTTCCAGGCAAGCGGAATGTTTTGTCGATCGTTGGTCTCCTAAGTCGAAGTCTCACTCATCCTATGACCCTATGACTTATATCGACGCTGAGTGGGGATTTATAAGACCCCGTCTCTCGTTTGGTACCATTTTCCATCCGAAGCACTATATCCTACTATGCTTTATCTACCTGCACGTTTTGATGTCCGTTCCACGTTCGGTGCTTTACTATTGGGAGGTCTGATTGCGGCAAGGTGAGTATCCCACTCGGAATGCTTGATTGCTTGTCTTCTCATCTACTTTCAGCTTGAGCGGTTTGCTCATAGCACAAGTAGTTTTCTACTGCAAGACCAATACAGATTCACGTTATATCAGAGCCATGGTATGTACGGGTTGTTATGCTTCGCCCTGTTGAAGTGATGCTCATCAGTTCACTCTTTAGGTTTGCATCATACTGTACGTCTCTCTAAGCGGGTTCCCGTTTTCACTGAGACTCATCTCAATCAGCTTTTTTGACATTTCACACTCTGTACTCCTGTTCATGGGAATGTGGACGTGGTTCATTAGGTTCCACGAGACTACTTCTGCTGTATTTCTCATACCGATGTGCGTCCCACTTCCCCTCTTCAGAATACCCTCACTCACCAAATCATTAGATCCATTTCTGTATGTTCGCTATTCACGCAGAGATTCACATTAGTCTTATGATCTCCCAATCGTCAGGTATCTGTGATCATCACAGCTCTCACAACGCTCATTGCTCATGCTTTCTTCGGCTGGAGGATATTCAAGCGTACGTCGCCACATCTCATCCATTTCATTGAAATTTATTGGCGGTTTTCAGTCAGCAACAAGAATATCTGGCTTCTAATTTCGATTGTGAGTAAGAGACACACATGCAATCACCGCAGACTTTTTGTTGACGAAAGCATCTCTCTGTCACTCATGAAGGCAATACCTGCTATACTTTCACTCGGTGAGGCCCACATTCAACCCCACACTAACATTCGCTGACCATACCTCAGTTTTTGCCGGCAGTAAGTCATTTGATGTCACTTCGCACAAGAGTATCTTCATATACACATATGCGATCTCTTAGTTTCACAAGTTGAAATGATACGTTATGGTAGCTTTCAGCGGTTTCGAGATCGCACTGCGGTAAGTTGACCTTCTAAACTCTTTTACACTCATCGTTCAATTCTCGCTATCAGTGGCCATTTACAGCGGACCTCGCTTTGTCTGCGGCAGTGGACGTTATGATCACAGTGATGATGATGATTTTGTTAAGGCAGAGTCGAAGAAAGTCCCTCAGGTGAGTCCTCGAGCTATATCCCCGAATGTTCGTTTCATTGATGATATCCCAGTCTCGATGCTGTGATTGATTCGCTCTTCATGCTCACCCTTGAGAACGGAGCAATAACTTCGTGCGTCTTCTCTATCTGTGTTTTTGCATTCCACCCTGATGGTTTCTTCCCCTTCTTCAGCCTTGCCGCGATAATATGTATGGTCTTCGTGCGTATTCCTTACTTATGAGTTTCAAATCACAAAGCTGATTCTGTATCCGCAGTGGTTAACACTGGACAATTTCGTCTTCATGGGGCTGTACTTCATCATCGACAAATGTGAGTATGCACTGAACAAATAGGCATAGGAAACAAAACTCACGTCTCACCTCAGTATACGCCAACTCCATACTCGCAGTGTGAGTCCTGCTCTACGCTCTACTCGTAAGATAAACTATCTAATTTCACCTACAGCCTTAACTATCGTAAACATCTCGCTCAAAAACACGACGGCCGTTCACGGTCCAGTGGCCACAACATGTTCGATCTGAACGTCGTCCGCTTCTCCGACTCGCATAGTCAACCACCGCTGCCGCCACCTCCTCGTCCACTCAACGCGAACCGTCGTTCTGCCAGTACGCGGGCGTTACTGAGGCTTCCATCGCACCTCTGTCCCAGTATGAGGGAGGCACGGCTGTTCAGGATGCCTTCTTCGGAGAAAGTCTTTGAGATTAGTGTGGAGAGGAGTGTTGAGCTACATACGGATGAGCTCATCGAGTTGGGTGGAGATACGAGATCGAAACCGAGTGCTAGTGATCATGAAGCGGAGGCTGGACAAAACACTTGAAGGCAACTTCAATCTCATGTAGACATATGTATTTGCTCATATAGTGACTCACGAATATCACGAAGTTTTTATTTCTTGCACACCATATGGGTTGAGTACATCTGAAGAATAGAACGTTTAGTGGAAGAGAAATTTTTCACTGGAGACTCAGTCTCTTCCGTAGAACGACAACGACAAGTCTGCCACGTGTGATCTGTAACTTCGGTCAACCATCTTCCAACTTCATTCTCCGACTTTCTGCTGCTTCCCCAAGTTCGATGCTGGCGGGGGCTGCACCGTTTCAAACATGGGAGTTTGAGGCTCAACATGTGGCTCGCATACTTTCGCCGAAGAAACTCAAATCATCATTCCCAGTGCATCGACAGGTCCATGGTCGAGGAGATACTACCGACCCTTCCCTTCTGGGCGTCCCCCATGAGCACATGATATCGGTGAGTATAAGTTCGCCAAAAAATATGATGTTCCGAATACCCAGCTAATCAAAGATTGACAAGGGCACATACCAATTCATGTCTCGAGGTCTGCTGGCTGCTACAGCAAGAAACCGTTGCTATGTCTATCCTCCTGCTGGTGATATAGAATCCTTTTTCTGGGTTGGTTTTTGGTCAACGTTGCAAAACCAGAACTTTTCCCGAGATGTTCTTCTGACGGAGAAGTCCTATGCAAAAACCATTAATCAAACCGCCCCAAATCGCGAGGGAACAATCAATGATATCAGGTACCGAAAACACTCTAACACAGCGAAACAACCGGATGACTCTAACACAGCGAAACAACCGGATGATAGTCCTCTGCTGCATGCCATGACTCCTGTTCTGTATGACTGGTTTGATGCGATATTGGGGGGGGGGGGTGAATCTGAAAGCAAAGAAGAAGACCAGGGTCCTGATTTATGCCAGGAAGACAAGCTCATGTTGTGCTTTCATCAGTCAGTCTATAGAGGTGTGCTGGATTTATCAAAATCTTTGAAGTCATTGAGGCAGATTGCAGAAGGTGGGATTAAGTTACAGACTCCAGAGTAGTATCATGACAATAGCCTCGACTTGATGTAGTGATGACTTTTTTGAGTCTGTCTTCATACAATCATATCCTCTTATGTTCATCTATTGACGAAGAAACACAAGCATAGATAGTGGCTGAAAAAGCAAGAATTGTGAGATAGCGGCGACATGGAGAGTGGATGCTGAGGCCGAGGGCGCCTAAATCTATAGTAAGCGCTCGCCCCCTCGTCATTCCCGGGTCGCTCCTGGGCGCTCCCATCTCATCATCCTCGGTCACCAATGTTCAATCAAATGGTTTCCACTTTCTTTTCTTCGATGGCGACGGACGCCACACATCAAACATGGGAGTTCGAGGCTCAACATGTGGCTCGCATGCTTTCGCCGAAGAAACTCAAATTATCATTTCCTTTGCGTCGAGCGATCCATGTCGGATATGCGACCGAGCCTTACCTTCTGGTTGTCCCTTCACTCGACGACTTTGATCTTCTCATCGACGACGCAGACGTACAACAAGTCTCACGAACACAGGTGCCAGATGAGAACATCTATGAACTCCCTTCCTATGAGAATGAGTGCGCGCTCTCTGACAGTGTTGCGCATTTTCTCAATGACTGCGTGACCGCCGCTGACCGGGTATATCTCCGCGTTTTCGATCAGCGGCGGAGACAATCTCAGTCCTCGCAGTCTCGGTTTTCGCTCCGAGAAATAGATGAAAGATACTGGCCGCCTCTGTTCTTCCGTGGGTTCGACGAGGGTTATACCAGTGACTCCAGCAGTGTCGAAGGTGGATCACCATCCGAACCTGTATACTTTGGTTCAGAATCATACATTTTCTGCTGGAAACTTCCTATCAATGTTGACAAAACGGACAAGTCAGTTGCGAATATCGAGCTTAGACCGGAAGTCAAAGAGGACTGGAATCATCTATTCTGGCAAGGAACCACATACAATGGAACTGGAACAACCGGCATTTCTCTACGCTCATTCTCTGTTGTTATTGCTTTCGATTACCAAAAACATGAGTTGCGGTTTCTCATCTTCCATCATGGTGGTGTTACAGCGACGAGAAAACTCTCATTGGCTATTGACGAGGATTGTAGAAAGATATGCTCAGTTATGCTATCCATTCTCCTTTGGCAGTCACCTGCGGATGCTGGTATCCCTTCGTGCACTAATGGCAACACTTTCATATTGCCACCACTTGCAGACAATGATGATGCACCCAAAGGCTATGCTGAGCTCATGGAAGTTATCCACACTACTGCTCCATTTCATGATCGTAATACTATAGTCGCATCACTTATGATCATGAAGCCTTCATATCTTTCTAATACAGAAGTCTCTCCCCTATCCTCAGAATACCTCCCCGAACATCCGAATCCCAAAAAGCTCTCCCACTTATGGACACACAATCTGGATACAAACTTTGCAGAGCCTCGCTGGAAAGTCATATCTGGACATTTCCAAGAATGGTCTCAACTTGAAAGCGGCATTCTAAAAGGCTCGTGGATCCAGCCTACAAAAAGAAATCTCGAATCCCAAATGTTCAGCGCATGTGCGGGAGAATTTGGCTCGCCGGACCATGTCATTTCCTTCGAGGCCTGCTATGAAGACGGAAGCCCCGTTACGAACTCAATCTTTCTGCCTTCAGCCGACGACAATCTTGAGAAAACATTTTGGAATTGGCAGGGTAAAGCATATACCACATATCCGCGACCTGACCAGCGCACGTTATGTTTCAGCCTGACCAAGGATCCAGGAGAAACTCTGGATAGGTGCACGGATGCAATGGATATCATGGAATGCATTCTTCACTCCATGCTAGGTGAGAATTCATGCTCTTCTAAACCTTAGACTCACTGACCCTGGAGTTCAGGATGGCTCACTCTCTACCAAAATGGATTTCTCCACAAGGATATCAGTATCGGTGACATTATCAAGCTCAAAACACCTTTGAAGAGAAAGAATTTCTCCGCACTTTCAGTCAATAACTTACTTTTCCAGTCTCCTGACTCATCGACCTCTTTTGAGACCATGCGCGCAGCTGCCGGGAATGACCAGGTCCGAATCTCTATCATTGAACTGGCCCAGGAGGTCGAACAACGAACAGAGAGGCTTATTTCGGATCAACTGTGTAAGGCAATATGGATAGATGGCGATATGACCACAGATATGTCCAGTTATTTTGGACAATCTAATGACGGCACTAGATTGGTAAGAGAGATTGTCACTCGAATAGAATGATATCTCAGCTGAACAAAATTTGACAAGGGAACATATGAATTTGTGTCTCGAAGATTGCTGAATATTGTTCAGGACAAACTTCACTATGTCCATTCTCCTACCGATGATATGGAATCATTCTTCTGGGTCGGGCTTTGGTCAACGTTGAGAAACAAGAACTTTTCCAGAACTTTCACAACTGAACAGCGATTTGCGGCGAGCCTCACCACTGAAGGACGGGACTCCACAGCTATTAAGATCAGACAGGATTCAAGCTTCATTGCAACTAGAAGGCCGAAGCGGCCTTACAGTGCTCTGCTTCGTGCCATGGCACCTGTTCTGAGTGAATGGTATACTACAGTAAATCAGCTTCAATCAGATTATGAGGTTGAAGAAAGTGAAGATGATGATGAAGAAGGCCATGACACTGATCCACATCTGGAAGAGAAGTTGATGCTGCGCTTTCATCGTTTTGCCTATAGAGGTGTGCTGGAGTTTATCAAGGTTTTTGAAAATCATCAAGAGACTTTGCGGAAGACGAGAGTATGTTAGATAGCCAGTTCATGTAAAGCTGATAATTGTCGAATGAAAATCACTGGCTGCTGTACTAGAGTCTGGATCAATCAATTTGGCACAGGACCACTCAGACCAATGAAACCATCTGCATGAAGTTCAACTCTCCTCGCCACGTTGGTCCAAACACTTTTCCCGAAGGTGTCGAGCTTGCCTTTCTGATACTTATTGAGTACGCTTTCGAAAACAGAAATCTCAGAATGAACATCCCGAGTCCGGTTTACAATACTCACCTTGACGGCTCCCTTCAACTCTGCTTTAACATGACTAGCTGGTATTAACATGATCACTGCAATCATAATAGTATCCACCGTCAGAGCAGAAACAGAGCAAGCATGTACGGCCACTGGAACCAAGAATCAGATTTTGGTACTAGGGCCGGGCACAAAATACATGCAAGAGCTGACTTAGTGAAATATCCGGTCTCTATCGCTCCGAAGAACTATCATACAATGGCGTTCGACATTGGGAGAATGGGCATGATGGTGAGTCAGGACAAGGTGAAGAGAACTAATCGGGACGTGTTATGGTTCTCATACGCTGAGAATAGTCCGCGTCGACCATATCGATACCTGCGGCATAAATAAACCGTGACGAGATAAGGTATTGAATTATCGACACGAAAATCAACTCACCTTCATGCAACCGAACAGCCCCTACAGTTTTTTCTATGGGTAAGTCTGAGTATGGGTCGAAGAATGTGGACATAGAGAGCACCATTCTGGTAAATTTTTTGAGGTTTTCTTTGAGATTCACTCGATCCAACATCAGCGTCCAGAATTCTTAGAAGTTTTGGTCGAGTTGGTGCCAGAACAGACCGCGCAAATGTTGTACTGGAACTGTGGGACCGCCAACGATAGGACATGTCCACTCATCATGGGAACCCTCAAACGACAGCAAACGGCACGAGTAGAGAAACATTCTGCGTAGAGGATGATGCTGGCTGCTTAGATACTAGAACGAATCTGATGCCAACGACTGAGACACATTAGAATTTGAAATCACTTCAGCACAGATGTTGAAAGGGAGTAATGTTGAGCATGGATGCGATAGGCCTTTGCAGCGGGAGTGCACGCGATTCGAGAGCTGCCTCATGATGATGGCCATAGGATGATAAGATGAGTGGAATCGGCTGTATAGAAAAAAAATGAGTTCAATGTCGTATCCGTGATGTTTGGCTGACGCCTTGGCCGCACGCGGGTGGCCAGCATCACACAACAGCTCAGACGCAGAGTCGGGGTATCTAGCTCACTACTGGGACGTTCAATAGATAGGGCGAAAGGTTGAGCCGACTACTATCAGAGCCAAGATTGAGAACGTCGTTCGGGGCGATGAAGGTCTGAACAGAAAAGTTGAACGCCTTGTTTATCTTATCTTCTGATAAGCCACCGCTACGCCGACGGGCGCTTGATACTGTCAGCTTTCTTTCTGTTCATCCTATACCCTTCTTCGTTGTCGCCCGTTCAAACCCATCAAACTCTCAGTCAGAAACAGACTAAAGCCTTAGTTAGCCCTAGTTAGCCTTGGAAGACCTTAAATCGTCTCGCTGAATTCGCTTGGCTTATAGACCTTATCTCTCGTTATCTCGGTTGATACCCATCGCGCGGTTCGTCAGACGGTCGAGCACAGGTCAAGCACTGCCAGCTACCGCCGTACCGGGCTACGAAACCCTACCAGCTGCAGGCTATACTCTGCTATACTTATCCACTCGTTCATTGTTTTCTGTGCTGTTGCTGGCGTCAGCATAGAGGTGCTCTTTCAGAAGTGGTTAAGTACCCTAGGTGTGGTTACCTCTAGTTCTATTTACCGCACAAGTTGCTCGTTGGAACTTCGAAGTCTGATTGTAAACGATCCCGTAACCGCTCAGCATAGGTTTTTGAGGTCCGAAGGTCGTTCCGTGTGGAGAAGCAATAATAACTCGGAAATATAACTCCTCAGTGATCCAAGGACCAAACGTGTTCCAAGCCGCTTATAAAGTGAAACCGTCTCTGCGATAAAGCACATACCCCTTCTCTCACATCTCTCTGGTAGAGTCATCTTTTTCTGTTCGTTTCTCTGGTAGAAGCCAACATATTTTTTCTTGAATCCATGCTCAAATCCTTAAACGCAGTACGTATCCTGTTGCCTCGTAGTCTGCACGAAGAGAGAGCTGATTATTCATCTGCGTCTTTCAGAAGCTCTTTATCGGGTTTTCCTTACTCTTAGCAAGCTCAAGATCCATCTCGGCTTTACCTCTCATTGCAGGAGAAGCAGATGATACTAGCCATCGTGTACCAGTGCTCTCACACGATGTCCCTCTGCCAACTCTTGGAGGAATACGTCCGGATCAGCTAAGAACCGAGGGATTGGGTCTACCCTTGGAGGAAAACTTGATTCGGCGTCGAGAGGTGTCTGTTTGCAAGAACTTGACGGAGGTCAAAATTCGTGTGTTATCTGCGCTATTTTATCATTCAGTGTCCATGCTCATCCTACATTTGTTGTAATCTATAACGCAGTTCCGGGTTTCTCAAAGATAGAGGAGTATGCGAAGAAACATTGGGGCGATGGAGGACACAAATTTGTAGCATTTGATGACAAGGTCTGTCTTTTATCTTCACTGTACTGTCCTGCTTTTGTTGATCAGTATCCGCAGGAACCTGAGTTCTCTGCGCTTTGGTGCCCGCCTAGGAATGATCCAATCAATATAACCTATGAAGGTATCTCAGATGTCCAGGCCTTATCCGCTTTTCTTGACCTCCTTTACCTTTGCCTAGGAGAGCCAGATTGTCAAATGAGCAACGTCACCACTTCTGGGGTGTTGAAAGACACCACTGGCACGAACACCCTCCTCATCACACAAGGGACTTCCATCACTTCATTGTGGATGACTTCTAGTGAGTACGAGCGCGGTCATTAAAGGCATCACTGACACTTCTGGTTGTACGAAGCCGGTGTCAATAAGGATCTTTCTGTTGGACTGACTCCGATGATAAACTATCCTTCGGTCACGGGTATCACAGACTCATTCAGTGCTAACTCGTTGGTTGGTACATCAGACACCGATAGGTGAAGAGTGCTTGTAATCATAAAATCATGTCGAGGAATCATAAATCTATTTCGCAGCAAAATGGAGGTCCTCACTGACACACAGACCGTCACCGTTGTTATGTCTTCACCAGCAGGGAACATATGTCAAGTCAATGTATGTTTTGATTTGCGTGACATATGAACCGACATTCACTCAATATGGTCTTCGATTCTGCAGGTCCAAGTACGTACGTGTATCTTGCAAGGGAAAGGCGAAATTCCGATGGTAGCCAAGGGTTGGGTTTGGGCTGAATATGATGACAAGGTCAAAGACCATTACAAATGCAAGTACTCATCTCTTCTCCTCTCCGTCGTCTTCATATTCACTCTTTTTTGTCCAGGGCGCATGAAGATCGAAGACATAGTGCCCAAAGAAGAAAGGACGAAGAAGATCGAGTTTCATGGTTCCATTCAAGTCACTACACATGCGAATTACAGCGGAAGTTGCCACAAGCCCCAAGTATAATGTATGATATTTTCTGTGTGATGATAATAGACAAGCGTGAAAGATTTTGCCTGTTGTGCACATCGGCGATGAGTAATTTGGTCGACCTTGCTGACAAACGACATTGCTAAGACGGTTTACCGCTCTCTCTCGAACTTTCCACCACCTTCGCTATTCATTACAAGCTTTTATCTGCTACTGGCAAGTCCGGATTGGGAAGAGGTAGTACTATACCTTTCTCTTTGGGCGTTCATCAGATAGCCACCGGACACGACAACAAACAAGCGCAGTAGTCAGAGCATCAGGAACCAAGATATTCTGTGAATCTTGATAGATAGCCAACACCTGATCATTACAATGGACGGTCATGGACTTCCTCTTCTAAGTGGACCTCCACCCCCCAATACCAGCGGAACAGCAGAAATGGGTTGCAGGAAATGTGCAAAAGAGTTCAATATATTGTTCACCAGGTCAAGGAGATGTAATCATTGTGGTAAGCGACAATAATCATTTATATCAAGTCTTCTTCATCATAATATCTCAGGCTATGCCTACTGTAACAGTTGTACCGACTATCAAGCTCTTATGCCTCGAGATCCTTCTGCTGGACAAAGTGGTTACGACCCAATGAACGTCTGTGCTTATTGTATCGAGTTTCTACAAAGTTCGTGCCCTACGCTCCCACCATTTTACTATCGCTAATCATCCTATCCCTTAACAGTCACTGCATCAGGTAAAGGTGCTCTCAAAAACCTACCGTTGTCTAAATTGCGGAAATATGCTGGTGCATATAATATCCGTATCGATCATGCTGTGGAGAAGGACGATGTAATCGATGCTTTGTTGGCCGCAAGAGTAAGTCTTTGCGCTTGTTCAAGCAGATCTCCGTCTGATTGTCTGCTCAGCAACCGAATGGATGCTTAGCTCTCGAGAACGAAGCATACTACAGAAAGTATTCTGTCCCTAATCGTTCCGGACCTGGACCAAGTTCGACTCGAGCTCGAGTACAGAACCTGTTCTCCGGTTCTTCCTCACGCAATTATACTAGCTCGAATGCTGCACCTCCACCACCCCCACCGCAACATACTCGACCAGAGTTTGCCAGACCGGATTTGGAACCGGATGGAGGCGCAGGGAGAGAGGATAGAGGGATCCCGATTCGGCCAAGGATGCAACCGTTCTCAGCAGCTTCAGGGGCTCCTCCTCCTCGTAATACCTCAACAAGGCCACAGAGTACACCAGCAGCATCAGCGCCTCGACCTGTTCCTACGCCGAATCCAGGATCGAGGCCTCAATCTAATTATGTGCCTCCTCATCCTCCTTATTCTTCGTATCCCTCGCATCCAAGCACATATCCGGATACAAATCCTCCTGTTCCACCGCGAGGGCAGCAATACCATCCGTATGGTTCATATAATCCTGGTAGTCATAGATCTTTCTACGATCTGCATGTACCACCTGGACATTCGTCTCCACGCTCAGGATCTGTTCCTCCGCGTACACGGGCCTCTTCAGCTGCTCCTTCTACGAGAACGCCGCCACCTCCACCACCTCAGCCTACACCGACACTTGAAGAACTGTTGGAGATGACCACTGAGTCTTTATCTTCCCTCTCTATTCATACCCTCAAGCAAATATTATACGCCAACCATGTCAACACAGGCATGGGTTCCGGTATGATATTGGAGAAAGGAGATCTAGTAAGACGTGTGGTGGGACTCGTCGAGGACGAAAGGAAGGAGAGAAGGGAGCATGAGGAGCGGGAGCTGGAAGAACAGAGACTGAGAGAAGAGATGGAGAGAATAGAAAGGGAACGAGCAGAGAGAGAAGATGAGGAGAGGATTAGGCTTCAACATGAGATGATGGAGGCGTATGAGAGGGAGAGGAGAGAGAAGGAGGAACGGGATCGCGAACAAGCGGAAGCAGCTCGTAGGAGGGAAGCACAGGAAACCGAAGACGAACATATGCAGGTCGACAGCGAGGAAGGGTTACAATCTCATTCCGAGGTTCAGCATGATTCAGCGCCTTCATCATCATCATCTCCACCACCTATTCCACCTACTGTTCCTACGTCGTCGAAAACATCACCGAAAGCAACTGCAAGTGCGGCGTTTGTCGAGCGTACAGGTCTGTGCGTCGTCTGTCAAGACGAAGAAGCAAATATTGCGATTGTTGATTGCGGGTAAGTACTATGAAGTTTTAGCTCAGTATGGCTCTTACTCACCATGTCCTTCTGTTCATAGTCATCTAGCAATGTGCCGAACTTGCTGCGACGCCATCATGCACTCGACAAAGGAATGTCCGCTATGTAGGACGAGAATTGTCACAGAGGCGAGGTTGTTGAGGATCTTCAAAGCGTAATGATTGGGATTTGTCAGTGTCATTGGTTTAGTTGCTTTTATCTGAGTGCTTTGTGTACAACGTTGTAGTGTAGCGTTAGAGATGGATTTACAGTAATCGTCCATTTTGTTTGGATGACATGTAGTATTCGAGTTATTCGTACCAGTAGACAGAGCTTTAATGTCTAGCACCACCATGCATTGAGCAAGCCTCACGAGCAAGCTGCAAGGAATACCTACAACCCAAACCTACCCAGTTTGTAGCAGACCATGCCTTACCGTGCCGACTACTTACGTAAACTTCGGATGAGGTTCGGGCATATGCCGAAGAATCCAAATTGAGTAAGGTTACGGCACCGGAGGAATCCGGAAAGTTGTGCGAACTTTAATTTCGACGTGTATCGTCTTTGCAATTTGACCTTGACCTTTTCTTCACCTCCATCATCATGCTCACCACCCGTGGCGCCGTAGCCCGTTTTTCGAGGCGAGCAGCTAGCTCTGCTAAAAAAACCAATGCCTTCTTCTCTACCGCTGCTCTTTCGCAGCGGTTACCCTCAAATTCCTCCTCGTCAACCTCTAAATCCTCTTCTCGTCCTCAGCGCGCTTCTCCTGTCGCTGGCAAGTTCTTTTTTACTCTCGTACGACTGCCACCTCACAATACGTTTTTTTAGCCCGCTCGTACGCTACTGAGGCAAAGCAGGTTGTTGGTTCGGTGAAAACCGTCATTGGTGCCGTCGTTGACGTCCAGTTCGAAACTGAGAATCTTCCTCCCATTCTCAATGCTCTCGAGGTCCAGGACTTCCATGGAGGCCGTCTTGTCCTCGAGGTCGCGTCTCATTTGGGTGAAAATTCGGTTCGTACCATTGCCATGGACGGTACAGAAGGTCTCGTCCGTGGACAGAAAGTCGTCGACACTGGCGCTCCCATCCTCGTTCCTGTCGGAACCGGTACTCTCGGTCGTATCATGAACGTCATTGGTGAACCCATCGACGAACGGGGTCCTATCAAAGGTGTCAAGCTCAGCCCTATCCATGCTGACCCTCCACCATTCGTCGAACAGTCAACCACTGCTGAGGTCCTCGAAACTGGTATCAAAGTTGTCGACCTTCTCGCTCCTTACGCTCGTGGTGGAAAGATTGGTCTCTTCGGAGGAGCTGGTGTCGGCAAAACTGTGTTGATTCAGGAACTCATTAACAACGTCGCAAAGGCCCATGGTGGTTTCTCCATCTTCTGTGGTATGTCCAGTCTACTTGTCCTTGCTTTTCAAAGCTGAAATTTGAACCAAGGTGTCGGTGAGCGTACTCGTGAGGGTAACGACTTGTACCACGAAATGATTGAAACCGGTGTCATCAACCTCGAAGGTGACTCCAAGGTCGCTCTCGTCTTCGGTCAAATGAACGAGCCTCCGGGTGCTCGTGCTCGTGTCGCCCTTACCGGTCTCACCATCGCCGAGTACTTCCGTGACGAGGAAGGACAGGATGTGTTGCTCTTCATCGACAACATTTTCCGTTTCACCCAGGCTGGTTCGGAAGTGTCTGCTTTGCTCGGTCGTATTCCTTCTGCTGTCGGTTACCAACCCACCTTGTCCACTGATATGGGTGGTATGCAAGAGCGTATTACCACCACCAAGAAGGGTTCTATTACCTCCGTCCAGGCCGTCTATGTCCCTGCCGATGATTTGACTGATCCTGCTCCGGCCACCACTTTCGCTCACTTGGACGCCACCACTGTCTTGTCTCGTGGTATTGCTGAACTCGGTATCTACCCTGCTGTCGACCCTCTGGACTCTAAATCTCGTATGTTGGACCCTCGTATCGTGAGTGATGTTTTTGAAGAGCTCGTTTGATCATCCCATCCATTTGATTTTCCAGGTTGGCCAAGAGCACTACGACGTTGCCACCGCCGTCCAAAAGATTCTCCAGGACTACAAGTCGCTCCAGGATATCATTGCTATTCTTGGTATGGATGAATTGTCAGAAGAGGACAAGCTAACTGTCAGTCGTTCATCTATAATTCATATAACCTTAGGCACTGAACATCGATCGTCTGTCTAGGTCGAACGTGCCCGTAAAATCCAGCGTTTCATGTCGCAACCCTTCCAGGTCGCCCAGGTCTTCACTGGTTACGAGGGAAAGCTTGTGCCGTTAAAGGACACCATTCGCTCTTTCAAGGAAATTCTCTCTGGTGCTCACGACTCACTTCCTGAATCCGCTTTCTACATGGTGTGTATTTTTTATATTCTGCCTATGCGCCCACGAGCCAACATACACTCTACAGGCTGGTACCATCGAAGATGTCAAGTCCAAGGCTGAGCAACTCGCCAAAGAGATGGGTAATTAGATTTTGAGTAGTTGAATCTCTATCGTGCTATGTTTCTTAGCCATTGAACAAAAAAGCTTTGCCTTGTCTTTCAATACAATACATACTGGTCGCAAGTAATATTCTGAGGATAGTTATCATAATCGTTGGGGGCGTCAAGCGTCAAGCAGTCTCTTCAGAATCTGGCAGTTTTAGTGTTCGTCGTTCATGTTAGAGAAGCTGGCTTCTTCAAACTCAAGGACTTTCCAATGACAAAGAGCATTCAGTGAAGTCTGTGACGGTCTCTGTTCGCTGGTAACTAATCCCATGTCCAAAGTTGATGAGTCTGAGAGTAGAGAGGTCCGAGAAGGTACAATGTGCTATGTAATACTTATCCTACGCGCATTCAACACATGGGTTCGCTGGAATAACAGGATTAAATGATACAGTAGACAGTACCTTCAAGGCATGTAGGGGGCTCAAGTCACGATGATTGAAGGAATGTAATGAGTTGCAATGCATTGCCAGAGGTTAAATATGTTCTACCGTATTTTGTTAACTGGGCACCCTATTCCGATCTTGCCCTGCACGTTCATCAGATGCACGAGGTATCGCTTCACCTGTAGTCACTGTCTGTAATTCTGTCAACCTTTACAGATATGACAGTCTCAAGCTCTGCGCTTCCATCATCCTAAAAGGAGGAGGGGAACCGTCAGTCAGTATACTCGACTGCTCGAAGGATCGACAAGGGTACCATTTGCGTCTTCTGACGGGGGAAGTTGTCCATTTCATGAGACGTTGTCGTTAGCTGTGCTGCACTGTGATTGGTACGAGGATGAACTTGGAAGTCGGAGGTGGTGATGACGCCTCCACTGTGACCTCGATTTCGCATGTGGTCTCGGACGTTGAGCGTCGCCAGGAAAGAGTTGGAGTAAACTGCAGAAACGAGTCAGAAGGGTGCGGAAAGAAGGTTTGCTCAGTAGAGAGATCGTACGTCGAGCCAATATGAAATAGAACAAGACTTCGATGTTGGTCCCGGGGTATGCAGCAGCCGTGGCTAGCACGAAGATGGCACAAAGACTGTTCAGAGAAATGAGATCATAGTCCTTGACGAAAAGAAGAAAGATAGTAGATTTACCCAGTGAGAGTACCGGTGGTGACCGTAAAGATTGTCTATCAGAAGAAAGATGTGATCAGGTTCCGGATAGGCCATACTACTGGTTATGTTTCAGACGTACGACTGTACGAAGTACGTTATTTGTCCTGTTAAAGAGGGATTAACATGATATTTTTGGTCCGAGATATGCTCTTACCTTTTGATCGATGTACGAGCTTGTTGCAAGAGATAAACCATGGCGATGGCGATCAATATATCGGCAGCAGTACCAGTACCATTTGTAGCAATCGCATAGGGCTAGGTTGGCATTGTTCGGATCAACATTTCTGTTTGCATAGAAAGAGGTTGTTATAACGCACTCCTAGTACAGTCGAGAACTCGGCAGCAGACGTGAGGCCAGAGCTTGATTCTGCAGATGAGTATATGGACAATTACACGGACAATGCACAAGGCTTACACTCGGTATACATAATCTGTAAGTTCCTCGCGTTAGTATCTTGGATTTGAAACGTCCATGAACGCAGACTCACAGATCAATAGACCTGCCATCCAATAGCCCATGAGAGTCAGACTTCTTCTTGGATGTTCTGAATCACTTACCGAACTGAGCCAAGCAGACGGACCACTGATAATAGTTTATTCAGTACTCATAGACCATTAGAGCCGTTCTGGACGTACAAGGGCTGCAGGGAGGATGAGGTTCTTGCTCACTTCAACGAAGATGAGAACATCGATCTAATCAAGAAGTACAAAACGCACGTTTCCACACTCGCCAAATGTAGAAACTAAAGATTAGTTAGAGAGCGCGTTACGGGGAAACTTGAAGGACGACATACGTCTGGACTATGATGGTATTGACTCCCTACGCGTTGGACGTTAGCGAGTCAATTGACAGTATCAGATACGAGTTGACACTAACCATAGGGACACCCATTCCCTTAAGATGAAAACAATGAGCATCCTATCTTGATCATAGAAAGCGACTCACGTAGTAGCTCCTATTGAAAAGGTTAGCAAATTAAAGAGACCTCCGTGATAGCACTCACCAAGGAATCGTATTGAGAGCGGCCTCGTTGGCAAAGTTTGTGACACAGTAATAGTATACTTCGTTCTGTGAATAACGACAACTTGCAGTGGGCTACTGAATCGCACTTACTCCATTGACTAGTGAACAGTTGATGCAATAGGTCAATGAAGACAACAACCACGACCTGCAAACGTTCAGTCAATCATTTAATACCGATATTCTCGTGTTTGAATGCTTGCCGTTGCTTTTAACCAAAGGGGATCTGCATGTTCCCGGCTCTGTGCACTGAAATAGAACCATGCCTGCGAATAGGTGACTACAGAGCGAAGTTGATGGATGTTTGGACTATGTACTCGAGGTTCCACATACCGCCGTTCAAACTACAACCACGAGAATCCCAGTTTCTCCAGCATGAATACAACAAGAACGAAGGACGGCTTTGAATTCTTACACGGAGGCAATGATAAGACCGATGAAAAGGGCTCCCAGTCTGAAATGAAATGTTCAACACGATGATCGCAACTGAAAGAAGGTTACAAAGACGTACGAGTTATCGATGGTGACTTCAACGGCCATTTTTCCGCTGCACAACGAAAGGGCGACTGGTGCAGTCTTAAGGCGACAATTAAGAAGGCACTTTAGAAAAGAAGATAATAGGCTTGGTGAGCATGAGAATGTTATATATATGCGCCCAGGTTAATCTCTTTAATTTTTCAAAGACCTTCGTTGCCAGCCAGATTGTAGATAGATATCATCGTCCGTTCCAAGAACACGGACCTGCAGGGTGGCGGGCGGGCGGACTTCCGACTCAGGCCGATTTCGGCTATCACTATTACATAAGTGTCTCCCCAGTGCGTTCTTTCCTGTTCTTCCTTTGTTGAGAGTATCCAATTGCGCTGGATCAGCCAAGCTGAACCCCCCATACTTGAGCGTATGTTTGGACACAGTTGAAGAGCTATACGAGGAGGTGCCACAAGCGGGAATTTCCCTGCAATTGATGTCATGTGCTCAAAGTGTTCTTCCAACAATCTATCATCATCTCATCCTGATGTTCGATGTTCGCTACTTGCTTTGGCTTATTCTGGTTTTTGGAATTTTCCGAAAATCTCAGGACCGCGCCAGCCGCCGCCAGGACAGGCCAGAATCTCTGATTCTGAACGTTTTTGTCTATTCTCCTCTAGGCTCTCGCGATTTAGGAAGACTTCAAACTTGCTAGTATAGATGGTGCTTGATTGCAGAACGTTCTTCCTACATGAAGCAGGCTAGCACTACCCGGTCAGTCGGAAGGGCTTGCGGTTCAGGAGCTTTCAGGAGCGGCGCATCGCAATCAGAACTGCACACCAGGCTCCAGCTCACACCAGGGGCGTACGATACAATAAAAATCCCAGATCCAACCTTACTCAACTTTGAAGTCAATAGACCCACTTCCCTCTGGCTCCGTTCTGTATTTTCATATGTAGCAAGGCAGGGAAGGGGACAGCAGGGGACAGCGGATCGATTACAGAACATAGTTATTAGTTTGGCATCTGCTATACTGGCAGTGGCCTGTCATTGTAACAGGAGACTTGCAGGAGACACAGGGAGACGCTTAAGGTCCTACACTGTCCTACATGTAGTCTCTAAAGCAACCTCTACCCGCAGTCACCCCTACAGCAGCTTACGCTCCTCAGGTTCCGAGTCCACAGCCATATAGTATGAGATAGTATGCCATACTCTGGACAGGAATTGCATGGAGCAGCTACATATCAGCAGATATCAGCTCGCGAAACGAAAGCATGTCAGTTCTATAAGTTCCAGCCTTACGGCCGGGGAGATTCTAGGGTGTGCATCGCGGCACATGGCCAGCATACCTCATGGCCCCCGCCTGAAACATTTCGCGCCGTACATGAATTGCGATGGTGACAGACGAAAACAAACAACCTGACAAGTTGCCTCCAGCTAGTAAGTAGCTCCCATGGTACCAGCACTAGTGGCACTATGTGTAGCATGTACTGAATGTAGACGACGAGAGGATAAGAGAGAGAGTCAGCCTGCCCAGAGTACCCTTCTGTCTTGAACGACTTAAAATTATCTGCCTGCCAGTGGTTCTGCAGAACTCTGCCCGGCGTTCAGCAATTCATAATTTGATCACTAATGTCGCTACCGACGTTCCATTAGAATACGGTAACCATTTACCCCATCCACGATAGTTCTGGTCGCATAGCTAAAATCTGCTAAAATATGTCAAAAAATGGCAACATCGCGTAGCATCGCGCCCTTATCATACTCGTGTCTGCAGGGCCGCCTAAAGTGAAATGGGAATAGAGCAGGCTTGGTGTATATAATGATAACCACCTCCCCCTTCAATCTTGTCTTCCGTCTCTGTTTTTCGTCGGCGTTTATCCCTACTCTCACCCTTCACAATCTGATCAAAAGAATCTGAAGATAAGAAAAAATCCCATATGGTTTACACTTCGTACTTTGTCACTGGTGCTTCCGGCTTCCTTGGGTCCCAGATTGTGAAGAAGCTGCTCGATGCTGGTTATACAGTCAAAGGGTACGATCTCCACGCAATGCGACTCATACACACTGCTGACTGCTTGATCAGGGTGGCTCGGGGGGAAAAAGTGTCCCAACTGGCGAAGGTCTTTGAAAGCTACGACAAGTTCACGGTCGTTGACGTTCCCGACCTTGCTTCCGCTGATCTCAGTACAGTCCTCAAAGGTATATCACTCACTTTGATGCGTATAGCCGTAACCAATGTTTTCTGTTCGCGTAGATGTGGAGGTTCTGATCCATGTTGCTGCGATTTTACCCTCATTTCGTGGTCCGATGGAGGTCGTTGAGAAGGTAAAAGATTGAAGAGATCTATCCGATCCCCACCCTCACTGATGACCTTGTGATTTTCCGATTCCAGTTCGCCACAGAGGGGACAGAGAAAATGATGGATGCTGCGCGTCTTGCTGGCGTGAAGAGCATAATCGTTACCGGATCCCAGGTGACCTACAATATTGAAGGTCCTTTTGGACCACGAGGTATGTCAGCGGTTCTATGTGGGACCTCCCCTTACTGAATGATGAATCTCTGGTAGACTGGCGAGCTATCAACTTCGAAGATGCTCGCAAGACGACCGAAGCTCAACACTTCGTGGTTTACATCGCTCAGAAAATTATCTGCGAACAAACCGTTATGAACTGGGCCGAAAAGCACCGCGACGTCCGAGTGGTTATCAGTGAGTGTTCTTCCACAAATTCTCATATCCTCACACTGATGAACGTCTTCAGTTGACCCGACCTACATTTGGGGTCCCTTCGTCCCCAATTACAAGTACATCGTCAACAGCCCCAAACAATACCCCGCAGAAAGCACCAACTACTTTGTGCACTTCCTGCTCCGCCCCGAGAACGAAGTGTTCGCGTGTTATCACGGATGGGTCGACGTAAGGAACATTGCTGATGCGCACGTCAATGCTGTCCATAACACGTCCATCGACGAATTGGAACCTAGGGACCGTCGATTTGTGCTCGGTGCTCCTGAAGAGCATAACTGGCAAAAGGCTATCGAGCACGTCAAACAGGTTCGACCTGAGATCGCCGCCCGTCTCTGCGATTCCAAGAAGGCACCAGTTTGGCCTATGCAGGTAACGGACCTGGACCGGAACGAGAAGTATCTTGGTGTGAAGAAGGACTCGTATCATTCTTTCAACGATGCTATCGTGGATGCGGTTGACACCATCTTAGATATCGAAAAATACTGGAAGGAAGAGGGAATCGAGGACATTAGCTTGCCGAACGAGCATCTCTTCAACTGAAGATACCATGAAACCACAAAGTAGTGAAATATATACCTTTACTTGACTTTTCTTCTGGTTTGAGATGAAAGGTTTCGAAGCTTCGTCTTTGGAGACGCTCTTTGGTAAAGCGGCGGACCGGAGCTACCACCGGCCCGAGCTTGAAAAAATCTCTGAAGCGCTGGGCGCTCAAGATGTTTTCAACACGTCTCTCATGTCGTAGCAGTCTCGCCCTTGTTACTGCGAAACGATCATCTCTGCCAATACCTCTGCAAGGCTCGAATATAGCCGCATGCTTATTCAGGCAACGAACGTTTGAACGGAGTCTTCATCTTCACTCTCAGGTCGATGGACAAGGACAAACCCGAGTTGTCCTTCGCGACCAGCGACATCGCTTGCACCCGTCCTGTACCCTGCTTTCGTCTCCTCGCTCTCCCTCAAATCTATACACTAGCAGCAGCTCAACTATCTGTCGGAGCAGTGCTAGCTTCACAACACAAGCGGCACAGTCCATGAACGACCCTGACAGGCCACAAGAAGAAGTTCAAGAAGAAGAGGACAAAGAGGAAATGGACATCTACACCGTAAGCAGTGTGCTGACCTTCTCATCATTCACCCTTTCAACCAACGATTACTCAGGCCCGAACAATACTCTCAATCCTCGATCGCGCCAAAGAAGTCTGGCCTACACCAAAAGTACCTGTACCTCCGGGCTGGTCAGCCGATTGGGACTGCTGGGACATGCTCCTCTCACTCTACTGGACTTCACCTTCATATCTTATGCTACCTCAGATCGAAACAATATTCAATATATATTTCGGTATCAAAGGCGAGACGAGACCTATCGTATTTTCTACGCCAGACTTGGAGATAAATCAGAACGCGGCTGAGGAGAAAGAAGGAGAAGAGGAAGAAGGAACGGAGAACAGAGCGTACAAGGCTTTCGTCTTCACTGTCGTCGAAAGACCGGACGAGTACTATCTACTCGAATACCACGATGCTCCTGCCCTGTTCAAGGTATCCCTTCCCGGATCCTCCTCACAGCAGCAACGATTGACCGAATCTTCCTTGGTCGAACTCCTCGCTACTCCGAACGAACTGGCCTTTGAGCGTATAGAACCTTCTCCGGAGGGTTCTGCGGCACTTGACCGCATCCTTTCGCGCGACAGTACTGTTCGTCCAGAGCTTGAACAATTCTTGGGTTACGTCCCAGAGCACACCGAATCTTGGGAGGAGGATCCGCAAGCCCCATATCCCGAGGAGTCGACCGAGTCGACAGAGGAGAGCGACTCGTCGGTTTCCACAGAAGACCGACAGGTTTCTAAAATTCAACGGGCCATGAAGGAGATCGAGGCGAGGTCACCAGAGTTCCGAGAAGCTAGTGAAGCTTGGGACAAGGGGATGTTGGATTCTTCGTCACCGCTGTCTGACCAAGAAGTCAATTCTCAGTCTTTGGAGGACAGCTTCAATACGATTGGGCTCAAGGATGAAGTGGCTGAGCTTGAGAGTATGATGGATAGTGCGGAGGGGGAGATAAAGAAAATGGACGAATCATTGCAGAAGTCTGCTTCAAACTCGGACACTGGCTCTTTGAAGGTTGAAGTTGACGAGGAAGATGAAGGTCATGTAAGGCTCAGTGTCCCTGTTCGGGACGAGCAGAAAAATCCGAAAAGGTCAAAGTAGAATTTTGACTCTGCGTTGAGTGTAACGTAGCGTACTCCAAAATCTCGTGTCCTTACATCTCGAAATAATCAGTATCTTGCTCATCTTTTGAGTTTTCACGGCCTCCAGGTTGAGATAGTCCAAGTCAATCCATTGGCTTGCTGTATTTCAGCACAATTGACGGTAGTAAAAGTTCAAAACATCTAAAACGCATTACATGGTTTACAATCCAGTTTCTAACAGTTCTGTACCAGTCTTCAAAGCTTAAAGCCTGGATAAATCCCTTCCCCAAACACCTCTGCACAACAGCACAATCCAATCAACGCATCAGCTCAAACACCATAGAGAATTAACGAACAACACGAACCTAACAATCCAATCAATCATCAACAACGCCCTCGTCCTCATCGACACCTGCTCATTCCAATACACACTCCTCCACGCATACATCGCCGCAAGACCGCCCATGAACGAATACTTTCCTAGATCAAACACCGCGGCGTTCCCAATGTACGCGAGTGAGCCGAGGTGAAAGTATCGGAATGGAGCACTGATGGTTTCATCGGAGATGTCGATTGTGTCCTGTGGAAGATTGTTTCGTTAGCTGTGGTGGTGGTGATACAGGTACATAGTAGAGGTGATGTTCACCTGTGAAGAAACCGACGCCTGTCCTTCTCTTTCTTTTTGCCTAGCCATCTTGTTGAACTTTTTGCCGATGTATTTTCCTTGTTGGGAAGCAACTTGAGCGGTCTGTAATCATAGTGAGTTGCGAGTCAAGGAATAATGTACGAGACAGAGTGATAATGACGGTACTCACAGCAGGCAAACTAGTGATTTTATTTCCTAGATCTTCTAATAGCTTCACGAGTTCGTTCAATTCGAGAGTATTGTCCCCATTCGTATCATACATTGTGAATATCTCTCGGGCCTGTAAAATGAATGTCGTTTGAATGAAGAAAAGCTCGGAGCGTGAAGCATTAGGACTTACTTGCACGATATGATCCTCAGCCATGGGAATCTTCTTCTTGATTCTATCGACTAACAAAAGTACTCAAGATTAGGAAGAGAGCATCACACAAGAACGAAAGTAAAACCAACCCATAACCTCCCACTCCTCAAAGTCTATCTTGCCGTCCTTGTTCTTATCTGCCTCCTCAACGAATTCTAGGAAGTGACTAACGAGGGACGTCTCGATCTGCAGGAGATGGAAGCACCATATAAGAAATTAGAATCAATCCTACCCAAACACGAAAGACGAACAAGGAGACAAAACTCACCGTAGCGGCGTCACCCACAGCGTATACTGTTCCTTTTGGTGTGCCCTTGACCCTCAGATGAGCGTCGACTTCGATGGCTTTTTTGTGGACCTAGTATCACGGATACCGAGGAAGAGTGTTACACGAACGACGGTCATGACCATAGAAAACAGAGAAAGAGAAACATAAGCGACAGATACCAAAGCGCATGTTACACAATCCTCACCTGGTTAGGTAGCAAGTCCGTAACCCTCTTCGCGAACGGGTTCATCGCTATACCCGTAGACCAGAGCGTGAAATTGGTTGGGATCGTATACTGTGTCATTTGCCCATCTGCATCTTTAGCGGTGTATATGACATGTTCTGGGGTTACAGCTGCTACTCTGAAAATCGGACAGAGAGATCAGAGCGATCAGAGAGGGCAAGTTTAGAAACATTTACAAGGATAAGAATTGGAAGACGAAGGACTCACCGAGCACTTGTTATTAGATGAACACCGTCGCGCTTGAACTTGTCTTCGGCATACTGTGAGATAGCTTCCGAGTACTGTTGGAACAAAGAGAACGACAATCGAGGAATGAAAAGATTGAGTAAGTTTGACGAGATCCGCATAACATGGTCCTTACCGTGTTGAGAATGTGCTCCCTAGACTGGATAACGTGGATTGACACTTCTTCACGACAGATTTTTGGGAACTATAGTCGAACCGGGTGAGATACTGTGTCCCAACTCACAGTTTAGAACATACGTAGTTCATAATGTCCTCCTGGCAGAAATCATATATCTCAGCTGCGGTTTCCACCCCAGTCGGTCCACCTCCGCACACAACGAAGCTCAACAGGCGTTTTCGCTCCTCATCGGAAGTCGTCGGAAGAGAAGCAGCCTCGAAATTGTCCAAGACTCTGCGTCGGATGGCCTGTGCATCGGCAATAGTCTTGAGTTGGAAACAATGATCAAGACCTGGGACTCCGTGTGTGCTGGACGTGGAGCCGACCGCGATGACGAGTTTGTCGTACCTACCACACGCCAACGAATCAGTTTCAAGTCATGTAATAGAAAAGGCCGTCGAACGTACGGGATGTAAACCCTTTCACCGTTCCCGATACACTCAACCTCGAGCAACCTCTGGTTGAAATCAACATCAACCGCCTTTCCATTGAGGAAATGCCCTCTAAGCCTAGCTACGATTTTCCTGATAGGCTCGATGAGACTCCTGACCTGTACGGTGCCTACGGCCGCAGAGGGCAACAGAGGCGTGAAGGTCGTGAAGGTTTCATTAGACACGACCGTGACGTGATAATCTCCGAGATGCAGTGTTTGTAAGACGCCCATGGCACCCCAGCCACCTCCGACTACGACCAACCGTGGTTTATCCCTGGCAATCCGGTGCATTTCCTCGTCCTCATCGTCATCGACAAGAACGCGGGCGATAGGCAGGTTCTTCGGGCCGCCGCGCTCAAGGTGGAGTGCGAGTGGATTGATAGGCACGCGGTCGACGTGTTTTGAGGTGTATGTGAAGAGGTCATGGACGAAAAGGAAGGAGGTGAGGACGATGAGACCGACGACGGAGGTTAGGGAGAGGTATAGTGTGTATTTGGACAACGTGTAAAGCCTGCTGAAGAAAGTACGGCTACGAGGAGATGGTGGAGGTGAGGTAGGGTTGGTGCCAGCGGAATCGGTAGTGAGGAAACGACGAGAGGGAAAGGTAATGGATCGGTATCTATTCTGAGCCAAAGGAGGCCGCGTTAATCCTGACCAGATTCCACCGTATGAATCAGGTTGAATACGGAGCTGTATGCCAAGTTTTCCAGCGTATAACGTTCTAGCAAGCTGCAGGTTATGATGAGCAGCGTTCCTAAGTGAGAGCCGGCTAATTGAGCGACTGTGAAGCTGAAGTTCCTGAAAGCATCCGAGTGGGTTTGAAGGAAAAGGTCGCGTCCAAAGTCCCGAGGAACGCCCCAAAGCCTGGCCAGAGCGAGCAGGAGCAATTATCCCAAGCATACAAGCAGGGCAGCGGAAAGTAAGAGAGCCAGATGAGGGTATATGATAGAGAAGACTCCAGAGTAGAGTTTAGAAGTTCAAGAGACGCAACGTCCTGACGTCACGGTTTCTGCCTGTCTATTTTTGGCGCTTATCATGTAGCGCTTAATCTCAGTCTCGCAACTTGTCGCAAGCAGGAGAGCAGATACGATCATTCATTACATTGGCGTACATACAAGAGATTGTAGAAAGAAAGAAAAATAATGTAACAGTCGGACATTGGCTCTGGTTGGGGTCACATCGGGTTCTTCCAACAGAATCAGTGATCATTCCCTCCGAAGAAGGCGAAGGCGCTGAGTCTGGCAGTCCCGGACAGTGTTCCTCCTCCCTTTGCCTTTGTCATTGTGTAAGAGAAATATAAAGGATCAAGGGACTGCAGAGGATCGGTGCACCGAAACCTCGTATGATACAGTGATAGTATTATACTACACGTCGAATCCTATCAACAAAACGGTTCAATGTCAATCTACAAGGCGTTCGCATGTCGACAACTATTATGACTTACTTTTTGAAGTTTGCCAGCCATTTCCCATCTAACACCGCAGAATCCAGGGCTACCCAGATCACTCTTCGAAATTATTCGAATATTTGAGTGCCATCTCATCGAATTCTTTGATTCCTTCCCCATCCAAAGTGATAGAAAATGCCGGTCCATCATCCTCAGCCTGAAAACTCGACTGATCTTCGTTCTCGAGGAAAATTACTTGAAGTTGGGGTTCATAATCCAGCTTTTCACCAACATCTTCACCGGAGTGGTAATCACCCTATATCTGTTGGCATCACTGTGTGGTAGACGCTCGATTGAAGAGACCATGCTGGCCTCTCCAGTGCTTCTGTCGATGACCACAGCCGCATCCTTGGTCGTGAGTTCAATATCGATTCTCCATGGTGGATGGATGGGTGGCACAGACTCGAAATTTTTGTCGTATTCAGCCTTGACTTTCATGTGCTTGAATACCGTCTTTTCACAGAAGTGCTGGAGCCAAACTTTGTATTTTAGAGGCATGAGCAGCAGATCCAGAATCAGGAGGAGTCTTGAAGTACTGTGAACCAGTCACTGCACTGTGAGTAAATGACATGTCATGCCGCCGCATTTGAGCTGGGAACGTACTGGCAACCCAGGATTCGGAAGTCCATATATGGCAGATACCAGTCCCAGAAGCAGAACGGAAGTGAGGCGCATGTTCGTCGGAAATAGAAACAGAGTGTTCGGCTATGGGAATGCTCAGAACATGAGACCCAGGCAAAAGGATTGGAATCCACAACTCACAGCAAATGAAACGTCGATGAAAGTGGATGATCGCGAAGGAACAGGACAATGGATT